>APFE030755647.1:0-21916 GCA_000404065.3 Pinus taeda
ATCAATGTATTGTGTTATCTTCCCCTTTGACATTAATGGAAAAGGGACATGGTTTCCCGCTTCAATGATTTTGTGTGGACCTGATCATGTTATAAGTGGACCCTCCCCTTGAGAGTGTGTCTACTTATGCTCTTCATTTGTTCATGAAATTTCCTCTGTATTTGATGAAGTATCCCCCTAAGACCATCCTTCCTATTGTGAGAATCCCCCCTATCAATATTCCTCCATCTACTAATATGTTCATATCACAAGTTGGAGGATAACCCTTTGTGACCTTGGCTGAGACTAGTGAAATAAACCTTCTAGTGAGAAAGAGACCACTCCCATATTGTGTCTAATATATTCTAAACTTTCCCTTGGTAGAGACTTAGTAAATATATCAGTAATTTGTTCTTTGGTTGCAATGTATTCCAATCTGACTGACTGGTCCATAGCTTTTTATTCCAAAAGGTGATACTTGATGGGAATATGATTTGTTTTTGAGTGCATGATAGGATTTTAGAGATATTAATTTTATTGGTATTATCACACAATATAGAGACAAGTTGAGCACTATGTTCTTGTAGATCTGTCAAATTTTTCTTCATCCACAGAACTTGAGTACAACAATTTCTTTCCACAATATACTTTGTTTCAATGGTAGATAAAGAGATAGAGGATTTCCTTTTTCTATGTGAAGGGACTAGGAATTTTCTAATAAAGAAATCTCCTCTACTAGTGAGGCTTTTTTTCATCCACATTTCCATTCTAATCTGCATCTACATAGGCCTTAATAATGAGGTTTATTCCCCTAGTATACCATAAGTCGTAATCTAAGGTTCCCTTCAAATACCTGAATATTCTTTTAACAACGTTCACATGCAATTATTTTGTACATGATTGAAACCTTCCTACTAATCCTGCAGCTTGTATGATGTCAGGCCTTACTACATCTAAATAGAGAAGGCTTTTTTATCATTGACTCGTACATATTTTGGTCTACCTTAGGAGACTCATCATATTTCCTAAGTTTACAACCTGTAATCATGGGAGTGCTTACAAAGGCACACTTTTACATTCCAAACTTTTTTTAATAATTTCTTTAAGGTATTTAGATTGAGATATGAAAATACCTTTTTTGGATTGATTAAATTGTAGTCCTAGGAAGAAAGATAATTCTCGTAGCATGAACATCTCAAATTATTTCTATGTATTTTCTATAAATCTCTTGCTCATGGAATTCAATACCAAAAATAATATCCTCCATATGGACAACAATGATCAATATGTTACCTCTTTTAATCTTGATATAAACATTGTTAATAAATGTCTTTCACATTAATCACATCATTAGAATTTGGTCGACTTTTCAAACCAGCTAAAGTGGTGTCCTCATGACAAGGTGAAAAAATCAATTGATCTTCAAGAATAAATAGAATGGATGCATCATTGCCCAAAGTTAGCCGTTAGTAAATTAGTTATTAAGGTAAATAAAATAATATTCTAAATTGGTCATTAAGAATTCTTTATTAAAATACTATATATTTAATTATAAAGTAGCTGTTAAGAATTTATTTGTACTAATTATATATATTAATTTTTAATATAATAATAATAATTCTTAACCATCATCCTCTAAAAAATTCTAAAAACAAGTATATTTTTCTTAAGACCAGTTGGGCTCTAATTAGATCGAAGATCAGTAAATTAAGGAGATATCACGATTTTCTTTCTTGCAAGCTATTTTTTCTCCATTTGAATTTGGAAAATGGTGTCTCCGATTTTCCTTAGGGAGTTGTTAGTGCTCAAATCTACCTTAGGCTGAAATAAGGTAAGACTCAAGGCTACATCAAACCACGCTCAACCTCGTAGCTAGCCCGACGAGGACAGGAGAGGGCACATGATTTGTACATATTCCATTAGTATGCAGGTGGTTGTGATCATGATTCCAAATCTTGATGGATTTCTGCCTTTTTTCCAAAAGCTTTGTAAAGTCTTGTTTTAGGTCAGTCATGAGTCATTTGTGTTTGGTCTGTTGAGTCAGTTTTTTCAAGTTATTTCAGTTTTCCATCGAGTCAGTTTGAGTCAAGTTTCAGTCAAGTTTCAGTCAAGTTTCATTCAGTTTTCAGTCAAGTTTTCATTCAATAAATTGTGTCAAAGGTTTTGTGTTATCCGTCAAATAATGATTCCATCGCCCATGGATGAAGGCACTGGTCTGCTCTCCCAAAAGATCTGCCGTTCTTGGCACGTCCAAGGAGCTACCATCCCCATTGGAGCCAATATTATTGTCAATCTTTCTAGCCTTCCTCCAATGATCAAAATATGCTCTTACAAAGTGGTCTCAGAGTGTCAAGGTCAATTTTGTCATTTCAGTGAGTCTTCACGCAAATTTGGTCACTAGGCAATTAGTCTAGGGTTGCTTTCCAACTCCCTTAAAAATTGCCCAATGTCAGTCTTGTCAACTATTCAGCTAAGTCTATCATCATCATGGGTTTTATCATCATGTCAGGTTCCATTGGGTCATTTCACACTTGTCATGCTCAGTTGCGCCTAGGTAAGGTCATTTCCCTCTCCAGGGTTTTGAAAAGGAAATTTTCATTGGACTGTCAAATTCATTAGCAAACTTATATCCATATGTTCATACACCTTCCCCTATCCTTAATATACCTTATCAACACTTCCATCACTGAGATTCCCCCTTCCCAAATTCCCTCATTTTTTCCACAAACCCTAAGTTTTCTTGCCACAACTTGGCAATTTTTCTAGGCTAGGCCTGTGTTTTTTCCCTTTTGAACCTTCCCCTCACTCAATCTCTGAGATTCCCATTTCCCATGTTCCTAAACATCCCTCCCCCTACTTCCAAAAATTTCCCCAAGAATTTATAAGCCCCTTATCCCCTTCATTTCACTTCATTTCGACAAAATTCCTTGTTTCACACATCGAGATAAGTTTCACTCAAAAGATGTTTTAGAGAAATCAAAGATGCATTTTGGAAAACTGAGAGAGGTTTTTTTCCACAAGAGACCAATACAAGAAACCCTCCTTCACCTTTTACACAGGTGTCATGGTTTTAGAGAAATGTCAACAATACAATCGCCTCGAGACAATTGATGTACCTCTGAAGGGACCTTGGGAAAATCAAGTTTTCTCCTAGCTTGGTTAGCCAAATAAATTTCTTGATGAGTAAAAGGATAACTAGACAAAAATATATTTCCAATGAGCTATCATGTGCTCAATTTTGAGTTTAGTAAGGCATTCAAAAGTTGACTGCAACAGCACTCTGCCTGGAGGCAGCCTCATTTGGCACATTTTGACCAGTCTTGGGAGATTTGATTTTTGACAAGGCAAATGAACTCCAAATTGACAAATTATAGTTGGGTTGGAAAGTATACTCAAATACCTTTCTAACAAGCTATCCTTCACTTGATTCAAATACTGGGAAAACCTCCAAAAGTCTCCTGCAAAAGGCGCTACACACAGGCTCTATGCGTCGCACGCCTCAAGCCCAGTGCGCCGCACGCTCCCTGTGCGCTGCGCGCCTTGCGCAACGCATAGAATTGGGAGGTCCAAATGACAAATGGCTTGCAGTTTTTGATTTTTCATGAGAAATCATGAATTTTGGTACTTGGACAAGAAATTTGGGCAAGTTTTGGGTCCCCAAAAGGTCAAAAAACATGCAAAAAATGACCTCACTGCCCCTTTTTGGACACACAGGAAGTAGTCTTGGGAGAATGCACTTTTGGAGGGGCACATGGACACCAAATTGAAAACTTTCACTTGGGTTGGAAAGTAGACATCCAGGGATTTCCAACGAGCTATCAGGAGATCAATATGGATGTTAGGAAGTGCCCCAAAAGTAGGCTGAAAGGCGCACGACACATAGAGCTCAGGCGCGTGGCACATAGAGATTTTTGGCCAACTTTTCATCTTTCAGCTCAGAAATTCAACGAGTTTGACTAGTTTTGATTTGTGATGTAATTTTTGACTTCTCTTGATGTAATTGATTGAATATGATGTAATTTTGGCACATTTTTACTTGTTCTAGAGGATTCATTCACTAAAAGGTGAAAATTAAATGAATGAATCAGTTTCCTAGCATATAGGGGTAAGTTGTTTGACTACCTAGATTTCAGTTCCTTGTTTAGAATTAGTTCAAACAGCTCCTAAAATGATGAGCTCGACCCATAAAGGAAAGGAAAGGGGTTAGGATGGTCTATATGATTTAATTTCTCAATCATTTTCAGAGGTGGGAGAGGTTGGACTCTTGGGAATAGCTTGAAACTATATTGTACATATCTTATCTGCATTTTTTGGAAAAGAAAAGACCAAGGTTTTGCAACACTATTTGGGATCCATGTGGCTTTATGTGTTGATGGTGTGTTTCTCTCAGTACTTGTAAGTTGTGTATGTGTATCATTTTCTCTATTTAATCTTCTTTAATTAAACAAATGAAGTGTTAAGGTAGAATCCATGAACTTGCTATGCTCTGCCTTTAAATTTGTTTAATTTTCTATGTTTTCTTCAGTTCAAGGAGAATCCTTGAGACTCCCTTGCTCTCCTTAGCTCCTCACCAGTCTGATCTACCCATCTCACTTGCTTTAAGGCATCAAAACAATTGCCTATCTTGCCCCAAGTAGACCTCTGCAAAAACTGTGCCTCATCCCCACACCCAAATTTTCCTTTCCCTTGAATTCAACAAAACCTTTAAAAACCAATTTCTAAACTCTTTGTACTTAATACCTAGCCTAAAATTAGTCATCAATTTAGTCATCTCGACCTCGTTGATTATCTTTTGCCGAGATTGACCCGGAGAGAGCCCTCTCCTGTCCTCGTAGGGCTAGCTACGAGGCTGAGTGTGGTTTGATGTGGCCTTGAGTCGTACCTTATTTCAGCCTAAGGTAGATTTGAGCGCTAACACCTGATATTACTTTGAGGGTGGAGGTGTGAGCCTCTAGATTCCCTTGTTGTAGATGCAGGCATCATATCCTTCTATTTCCTGATTGAGAAATGTGCATATGTGTATATTATTGTAAATACTATTTCGAGATGGATTTATAAAGCTCCATAAACAATATGATTATATATGTGGTTGTTATTTTAAATACCATAATGAACTATGCTATAAAGCTCCAGTATGTGGTATGTTGTCATTTTTTTAGTAGGTTGTTCATTGTAAATACTACAACGAGTTTTGTATATGCAGTATGTTTTGTTTTTCAGTGGTCTTGTTGGTTTATAGGTGTCATTGAACACTGAGGATAGTGTTCCCGCAAGGGGGAGGGTTTTTTAACATCCCTGATGAAAATTCCAGGTAATAAAAGTTAATAAAGGAAAAATAATAACCATGGTTATAGGACACTTATTCCAAGCCGAATGTTGGGCAAAACATCCTAGTGGGTGTTCATTAAGTTATTATGGCTAAAGGAAATTGGAAAAAGGCAATGGCAGAGGCTTTCAAAAGGAAAAATGGCACTTTTGGCAATTTGTTTATGAAAATAATGGAAATTAGGAGAAAAGGAAGGTGAAAGGTCACATGTTTCATGTGAGCAAGAAAATGAAGGAAAATAATGGAAAATGGAAGAAATTAGAGGCATAATTGATAAAAGGGCTTCTAAGGATCAGTTCATAGAATTTTGTTAGTTCAATTTTGGATTTCTCTCTCTATTCTCTCTCTCACACTCTTGGATACTTAGAGTTTTCTTGGAGCATTTCAACATCGGATCAAGAAAGGAAAAGAAGGAAAATAGGAAGAAAAGATCAAGCAAGAAAGAGCAAGATCAAGCAACTACAATGGGTTTACTTGCAGGTATCAATTTGCATGTGTGATTTCCTTGATGGATTTGGAATGCATGGTTATGCATGTGTGTTCTTGGTTTGCTTTTTGTCATTGGCATGGTATTTTCCATGTGTGACAATGTCCTTTAGCCTTTCCTTGACATTTCCAAATAGCCATGGTGAGATGGGGTTCTCATGTTTTGGTTGAGCTAGATTGTCGGATGGATTCGAAGTTGAGTGAAGTGGATCTGTGAATCAAAGAAAACATTGCCTAGTGATCCCTGAACCAGATTGTGGATTGTTGTAAATCCACTAGCCTAGTGACCCCTTAACTAGACTATGGGTTATGGTAAATCTACGTATTGGTAAGGGAGCAACTAGGGCTCTAGGTCCTTTAACTTCTGAGTTACTTCAGGGGTTGGTCAACTGGAAAGGTAGGGTAGCTCCTTGAGGTTCTGTAGGATGTGTGGATGGTCAATTTGGTTGTGTTTTTTATGTTCCACTTCCTTAAGGTGACCTAGGAGGTTGAATCATATCATAGTAGCCTCTCGTCACGTGTTTATCTCGGTTGGACGATTACTTGGGTAGATGTTGGAGGAGGGTGTTACAGATTCTACTCCTTTTAAGGGTTTTTGGGATCAATGCATTTTCGAAGAACCTAGAATCAAGGTAAAAGATGACATTGGATCAAATGAACAGTTTCAATATTTTCTAGCTCCAGTTAAGAAGATGAAGAAGGGAAACTTTGGAAATTCCAATAAGAAAGATATGTCAAATGTTCATTGCTTTAAGTGCAATGAGTATGGAAACTTTAAGAGGGACTACCTGAACCAAAAAAACAACAAAATAAAGGAAATAAGCGAGGCTCACATGGCTAAGGAAATGGGAGAACCTGAGAAGAAGCCAAAAAAGGAATATGTAAAAGATCTTTGCTATTAAAGAAGGCATCTCGTTTGTTAGGTTCTTTGTAAAGTTGATCTTTCCTTTAGGATAGCATGCATTGTTTTTTACTATAGAAGAATCTCGATTTGGTATGGCATCATAGATAGAAGCATGTGATAGTAGAATACTTAGAGTCTACTTAGTTGAGTTGCTTGGTATAAATAATCTATTCTTTAAAGATATACAAATACACCATTTTTCATATTGTTCATCCATACATTTTCTAGCATTATGTTAGAGACAATTATCTTGCTAAGGTGGATCATCATGATTTTGTAAGAAACATAAATTTGGAGGTTCTTGGGAAAAACATTATGACAAGGTTAGTATACATTCCAAATATTGTGGAGGTAATACTTTTGAAGGGATGAAGGAATGAAATGGGTTAGGTTGCGGGCTCATTATGAGACATGTAGCTAGATGATGGAATAAAAAGAATAGGAATTCATATTGAAAGTAACTCTTGGACAAGATTCATGTATACAAAATATTGTAATATGCTTTATATGGTTATATGATGTTGAAGAAGAAAAGGTTGAATTACTCTAGGAAGGTTGACTTACTCTAGGATGGATAAAGAATCAAAACCTTTTCTAAGATTATGTAGAATACTGATTAACATCTAGTATAATCTCTGGAAGACTAAGTATAACTTGGTAATCAAGTTCGATCCTTGGGTGTTATGATGCATGAAGGAAGATTTGTGTGTAGATGAACCATGAGGGTGTTGATGCTTTGACGAGAAAGTCATCATAGGGTAATTCTAAGTTTAATTATTGTTGGATATCTGATTAACATATTATTTTTCTACTTGGAATGATATTGCAGGAAATATATGAAAAATGTTGAGTCAAGCTCAACATGTGATACTTGGAAATTAGAAAATTAAGATATATTCATCTTAGGATTGAAAGGTAGCAGTGCAAGAAGATAACCTAAAGGTAAACAAGGGAAATCACTTTCATGCATAAGCTATGATCAACTTGAGGTTTGGAAAGGCTCAATATAATGCCTTTGACACGTCGAAATGAAAGTGATGAGAAAGAAGGATGACCTGGATCCTATCACAAGATTAAAGAGTGAAGATGGCTCCATGATACCTTGGAAGGAAATATGCTTGATATAATGAGATACAAAGGAAAGAGGGAGCCATACAACTATAAAGAAATAGGTTGTTGATACTCTTATGGAGACAAGATCTAAGGCTTGTGGTGTTAACTTCCCAAATAGAACTGAAGTTTGGGATATCCTATGGTTTTGAGAGGGAGAAAAGGAGTCTCCTTTAAAATAGGGAAAGGATCTATTTCCTAAGAAAAGGGGAATAGGGATATCCTCTCTCATTGAGAGGGAGTGATTCTAGACATTACATGTGAATTCTCATCTTCACGTGTTAGGCACTTGACTAAGACTAACAACCGTAAGTCTAAGTGAAGGCATTGGAGAGAGGATGATTGAGGATTGGATAATCATTTGTGGTTTCCTTGAGGATAAAGAATCCAGGAAAGGAAAAGGACTCACTCTTTGGGGATAGGACAAGTGTCCAAGATAAGAGTGGTTGAAGAGGACCGATATTCTTTGAGGATTCATGAATGGAAATCCAATATAAGAATAATCCTAAAAGGACATACCTTGTGAACATCTAGATGGGGTATGCACCTTGTATGGTGTGGTATCACATATAAAGCCTCCTAGCATAATGCTCTTGAATGAATTTTAGCTTGTCATGTAGGCCTTAATGACAATGTTGGTTATATTGTTGATGCTTACAATTTGGCTTATCAATCTGACTCTTCTTATGAGAACTCTTCAGTTTGAGAATGATGTTGTAATAGTAGTACAATTATGAATACCTCCCTACTTAAGATGGAGTGTTGGAAATGTAACTAGTTTCGATCTTAATAATCATTGTTGTACTAATTTCAATATGTAAATTATGTAACAAACAAAATAATAAAAGAAAAAATAATTATTTTAAAGCATGGGTTTAATGCTCTTTATTGATGGTATTCTAGGTAAAAACGTGTTCTTCATGCTTCTAGGGTTTGTTAGGTCATAGGATTTATTGTCATGAGTCAAGAGAGTCAACATCAAGTTTATAAGACCCTTAGGGAAAATATATATCTTGTCAAAGAATTTATTTAGAGCCTAGAAAGTCCGAGAAACCTACAAAGTACAAGTCAGCCTACAAATACACATATACACAAATTAGACAAGTAAAGATAGTAAAATACACCATTTTGCATATTGTTCATTCAGGCATGCTTTTACATTATGTTAGAGGCAGTTATCTTGCTAAGGTGGATTATCATGATCCTATAAGAAACATCATTTTGAAGGTTCTTGGGAACATCATTATGGCAAGGTTAATATACATTCCATATATTATGGAAATAATACTTTTGAAGGGATGAAGGAATGAAATAGGTTAGGTTGTAGGATCATTATGAGACAGGTAGCTAGATGATGGAATAAAAATCATAGGAATGCATATTGAAAGTAACTCTAGGACAATATTCATGCGTACAAAATATTGTAATATGATTTATATGGTTATATGATGTTGAAGGAGAAAATTTTGACTTACTCTAGGATGGATAAATAATTAAATTTTCTGTAATGTTCCAAACTTAAACAAACAATGATATATAAAGCAAAAACGATTCTCAATGCAGAAAATTTTAACAAACAACACATGCTCATAAAAATTGTAGAAGTAGAACCAACTGAGCCATTTTATTAATCAATGGAGCAGTACAATAGTATGGATGAATGCACCTAGGCTTGCCTCAATGGAAAGCATGACAAAATCTAGGTGACGAGACAATGATATCAAGTACTGGAAAATCTTTGCTCCTCTAATGTTGTATGCTCCCTAGAAAACTACACTTCTCACTAGAAATTAACTGCAAGAAACTCCACTTCCGCTGCTTGAAAAATGCTACAAATTCAAACCCAAGCTACTTGACCAAAACCCACAAAAAACTAGAAATGGTTTGGCTTGATTTTAACCTCCCAAAATTGACCCCCAAAGGCACTGTGCAATCCCCAACAATTATGTACTGACTACTGAAAAGATATGGCTTGAAACACCACTTCTCATGCTTTAGAAATTATGAAACTTTATATCTAGGATCCTTGTAAAAAAACCAAAAAAACCTAGAAATGGTTTGGCTGGGTTTTGACCTCCCAAATTCGACCTCTTTTATGGCCCACGCCCTCCAAACAACTCCAGATATACGGCCTATAAGGAATGACCACAAAGTGCTCCTCCAAGCTCTGAAATGGAAGCAAACACTACTCCAAATATATTCTCTAACCTCCACAGCAAAACTCAGACTCAAGGAATGATACTTTACCCACCAAATGATCTCCCACACACTACCTCTGTGCTGACCCAGGTAGTGCAAAAGTCACACTACCAAGCCAGAAGCTCAATCAGATCCCAAACACTCCCAGATGTCGAAAATCCTTTGTAGCCTTCTCTCCACTATGTTCCCTAGTAATGAGGACGACCTGGAAGGGAATGCTACTGCTGGAAATCACAATGTGATCCTCCTCCTGAAGAAATGAAGAAAAACTTCCTAGGGTGGCACTTGAAGTCCCCCGAAGAAAGGGTGAGATCTTCGCCTGATGAACTCATGCTAAACACCCAATGACTCGGCTAAGTAGCTCGAGCAACCAAAGAGAAATCGATATACTCCAATAAGATGAATGAAATGAGGAGAGCTATCTTCTTTATATAGATTTCATGGATCACTTTTTCCCTCCATTTTCTCCTCCTTCATGGGTCCCTCACTAAGCAATCGATTTTCCCTCTCATGCAATTCGAACTATTGGCTTAGGAAGTGCTTATTTTCCTTGTGTGAACAAAACCAAAATAACTTGCTTCTAACTCCTAAGTTTCCTAATAAAATAAAATGGGCCCCATCTCCTCCAAATTTGGCCCCAAAATGTAGAAATAAATCTTGTTCCAAAATAATTTAGGAAGAGACATTACACTTTCTCTAAGATTATGTAGAATAATGATTAACATCCAATATAATCTATGTGATGATCAAGGTTAGGACCAACCTACCAAAGTGCCTCAATAGTGCGAATGCCTATCATCCCATGGCTCACCCCAATCCTCAAAAAAATTTTACCTCGCCCTATGGTGAGGGATTTGGTGACTCCTCATGTGTTTTCCTGTGAATGAATCAGTTTGCCGGTTATTTTGACTAGGTTGACTAAGGAGTGGAGTATCCCGCAATCCACTGGATCCCTGGATCCCATAACCATACTAGAGGTCCACAACCCTAAATCCTCTCTACTTGTAGCTATTGGGACCCCTCTATGCCCTGTCTCTGTCTCTTGTAGGTATCTAATAGGTAGACAACGAGCATCAAGAACACGTGCCACGAATATCCATCTGCTTTGTGCCTAGAAAATCACACATCGAGATCTGATATCCCAGCTCCTGATGATGTTCCTAGGTACTATCGGAAGCCTAGGCATCATCCTAACAACAAAGACTACCATCCTCCACACCTCACGCTCACCTAACGCCTCAAGCTGTCGAACTAAAAAATCACCATGTAACTCCCTCTCGGACACCTCCCAAAGTGTGAGCCTAGGGGTGGAACATATGCTACCTCGACAATCAATAATGCCATCCCTAAGTCTATAACCGTCAACTTGTGAACCTACTAAGTGTCTCAATTGGAGAGTTTCCTCCCAACTCATGACATGAGGTGTATCATCCAACTACCTAGGGTGGGCCTCCCAAGCCCTATTTCCTGAATGGAGAGTGTCACGGGGCAACAAACAAACACTCTGCAACCATAAATAACACTGGAGGAGGATGGGTATGATCAAGAGTCCGTTAGAATGCTCAAGAGTAATCCTACGGATGACCCCCTCTCTGTCTCAAATCTACTGATAACCCCCTCAAAGCCTTATTTCCACTAAACATGGTGTCCCCATATGCTCAACAATGTCCTCATCAATCCTAGGTGGGATGCATCCAGTGGTACATGCAGTGCCCCTATCCATAAGTCTCCTGGGAGGCAATGCTCCAAGCGCCCTCTGCGCCACATCATCTACCACTGCATACCACCCAATATGGCCGCACTCCTTGACATGCCACTGTATGCCGCAACCTGTCCCTATACACCACTAGATACTCTTATCTACAACTATACAACCCTCCACCATCCTGTGTCCCACCTGTGTCACTGCACCTATCACTCACCGCACATCCTCAATGCGATGTGAGTCACTCCTCTACCCCACAGTGTCAACTGACATGCAATGGTATACCACCATGTATTTCCATGCTCCTCCGTAGGTCACTGCTCCTTGCTGCATAGCCTTGCATACCACTGGGTGCTATGGCCTAGAATTGGGTTTGTATGCATTAGGTCACCTCCCTCTATATAACACTGGATGCTACAACCTGACTCTGTGCAGTCTTGTGTACCACTGCTTACTATCATACCACCCTGTAACATATGGTATCATGTGCGTGCCAAATTGTTTGCCACTTTGATAGTGACCCCACCATGACACACGTCATGTCCCCTCGTCCATCTTGGTAGACCTGAGCACCCTAACTCCACCCCTTCTAGGGGGATATCTCTGTTGTGCCGATCATCCGTGACCTGTGAGTCCTAAACCTTAATGGGAGAACATTGTCTCCATACAATATCCGGTCTGGTGGCCTACCCATGCCACCTCCTCCAACCAGATCTTGCTAGAGAATGCTAATCATCTTGCACCCCCATGTGCAACCAACATGCCAAAACAACAATGGAGTCTGCTCACAAACCACCTAGCCACTAGCATCAACTGGAGCTCTCCTAAGGAATGCATGCACTCAGGCACAAGGTTTACTACCTCATCAATTCCATAGTCATCCCGCATGTTTGATATCAAATAGGAAGCCCCACCTGGATCCCAATGCCAATCTGAACCTCCAACACCCTCAATGTCTGAGAGCTCCCATTGAGCTTTACTACATACTACGATCATCTCCATGTGTCTAGCCCACTCCACCGTGTACCAACTCAGAATCTCTCTTCATCCAACCCCAAGAGAGGGATCTAATGCACAAACTCTAGCACATAGAACAAGCCCTCCATCCTGTGAGTGTTGCACCCTGTGTAGCTCACATCACCTCAACCCACCATCTTGGTCAACACATAAAATTTATCAGGGAGTCTCTACATCTCTCTCTCCGTGGTGCAAATGTAATTTAGTAATGTTGCTAGCCCCATCTATATAAGCCCAGAGAGAGCTATTATCTGGAAGTACTGTAACTCTGTTAACGGTCTATGTATCTATCAACTCTAAGTCAATGGTTGGCTCCAAAGAAGATTGCTTGTCCTCCTCCACCATGGGCTCAACATGAATCACGAACTACCCCACCATGACTAGATCACACCCCTCTATGTGATCTCCATGTTTTTGTAGGTGGCTATGATCCTGCAACTCTATCATAGATCTAGGTGCCTTTGTACCTATCAGGTCCTCATCAAGGGTGGTGATGTCTCTTGGCACCTCATCATCTTGTTGTGCATTGTTTTTCACTTGAAAACTCAGTCACAGTCCCAAATATCTCAACAATGGATGTCACCTTCTCAATGGTGGACATGTCTGTATCTCCTAGCACCTCATCAATGGATGGCCCTATGGGTGTATGATCTATCCTCTCCACCAAGGTGCCAATTGGGGCTATCAAAGAGGTCTTGAATAATGGTGACTCATGTGCCACACCGGGTAGATCGATGTGCTCCTCACCATCCTATGGGCTCTCGACATCATGATCAACCTCCTCCTTAGGCTCATGGTATCTAAATCTAGGTCTCCACTAACAAAAGCGTCCCTTGGTCTCACCCTCTAACTCTCCCTTTCCTTCTTTGTTCCTTTTAAGGAGATCTAGTGCCTTGATTCTGTCGACTTTCCCCAGATGATGTAGATGGTTGCACCCCCACAACCTGCTCACAGCTAGTGTCTCTGTTGTAAGGGTGAGGATGGGTCTAGTCTATCACCCTCCTCAACTGGGCCAACCTCTCATCGTCCTAGCAAATTCCACCCCAAAATTTCTGCATACTAGATTTCCCTTGAGCCATGGGTTCGTCTCTGGTTTCACCCGTCACTGTGCACTCATACCCAAAGCTTCCATGATCTTCTGGATAATTTCCTACAACTAGGCCAAGATCATGCTCTGATACCATTGTAATGTTCCAAACTTAAACAAACAATGATATATAAAGAAAAAATGATTCTCAACGCAGAAAATTTTAACAAACCACACATGATCATAAAATTGCAGAAGTAGAACTAACTGAAACATTTTATTAATCAATGGAGCAGTACAATAGTATGGATGAATTCACCTGGGCTTGCCTCAATGGAAAGCATGACATAATCCCGGTGATCAGACTATTATATAAAGTACTGTAAAATGGCTGCTCCTTTAATGCTTTGCGTTGCCTAGAAAACTATAGTGCTTGTTGGAAATGAACTGCAAGAAAATCCACTTATGATGCTTGGAAAATGCTACAAATTCAGCCCCAAGATCCTTGACTGAAACCCACAAAAACCTAGAAATGGTTTGGCCCGAATTTTACCTCCCAAAATCAACCCCCAAAGGCACTATGCAATCCCCAACGATTATGCATTGTCTGCTGCAAAGATACGTCTAGAAACACCACTTATGGTGCTCAGAAATTTTTGAAACCTCGTATTTGGGATCCTTGTCAAAAACTCAGGAAAACCCAGAAATGGTTTGGTTGGGTTTTGACCTCCCAAATTCGACCTCTTTTATGGCCCACGCCCTCCAAACAGCTCCAAAAATATGGCCTGCAAGGAATGACCACAAAGTCTTCCTCCAAGCTCTGAAATGGAAGCAAACACTACTCCAAATGTCTTCTCTAACCTCCACGACAAAGATCAGCCTCAAGGACTGATACTCTACCCACCAAATGAGCTCCCACACACTACCTCTGCGTTGACCCATGTAGTGAAACAATCACACTGCCAAGCCAAAAGCTCAATTAGATCCTAAAATCTCCCAGATGTTGACAATTCTCCCTAGCCTCCTCTCCGAAAAATCTCACATCAGATCTCCACTACTAAGCACCACCAATGAAATCGACCTCCTCTCCACTGTGTCCCCCAGTAATACGCACAACCTGGAAGGGAATGCTACTGCTGGGAATCTCAATGTGATCCTCCTCCCGAAGAAATGAATAAAACCTTCCTAGGGTGGCACTTGAAGTCCCCCAAACAAAGGGTGAGCTCTTCGTCTGAAGAACTCGTGCTAAATAGCCAATGACTCGGCTAAGCAGCTTGAGCAACCAAAGAGGAATCAATATACTCCATTAAGATGAATGAAATGAGGAGAGCTACCTTCCTTATATATATTTCATGGATCACTTTTTCCCTCCATTTTCCCTCCTTCATGGGTCCCTCACTAAGCAATCGATTTTCCCTCTCATGCAATTCAAACTATTGGCTTAGGAAGTGCTTACTTTCCTTGTGTGAACAAAACAAAAATAACTTACTTCTAACTCCTAAGTCTCCTAATAAAATCGAATGGGCCCCATCCCCTCCAAAATTGACCCCAAAATGTAGAAATAAATCTTCTTCCAAAATAATTTAGGAAGGGACATTACACTTTCTTTAAGATTATGTAGAACAATGATTAACATCCAATATAATCTTTGGAAGAAAAAGTATAGCTTGGTAATCAAGTTCGATCCTTGGCACTATGATGCATGAAGAAATATTTGTGTGGAGATGGACCATGACGGTGTTGATGCTTGGACGAGAAAGTCATCATAAGGTAATTCTAAGTTTAATTATTGTTGGTTATCTGATTAACATATTATTTTTCTACTTGGAATGATATTGTAGGAAATATATGAAAAATGTTGAGGCAAGCTCAACATTTGATACCTGGCAATTAAAAAATTAAGATATATTCAACTTAGGATTGAAAGGTAGAAGATAACCTGAAGGTCAACAAGGGAAATCACTTTCATGCAAAAGCAATGATCAACTTGAAGATTGGAAAGGATTAATATAATGCCTTTGACATGTCGAAATTAAAGTGATGAGTGAGAAAGATGACCTAGATCTTGTCATGAGATTAAAGAGTGAAGATGGCTCCATTATACCTCGGAAGGAAGCAAGCTCGATATAATGAGATACGAAGGAAAGAGGGAGCCATACGACTATAAAGAAACAGGTTATTGATATTCTTATGGAGACAAGCTCTAAGGCTTGTGGTGTTAACTTCCCAAATATAACTGAAGTCTGGGATCTCCTATGGATTTGAGAGGGAGAATAGGAGTCTCATTGAGAAAGGAGGAAGGATCTATTTCTTAGGAAAAAGAGAATAGGGATATTCTCTTTGGTTGAGAGGGAGTGATGTTAGACATCACATGTACATTTTCGTCTTCATGTGTCAGGGACTTGACTAGGACTAACAACTGTAAGTCTAAGTGAAGGCCTTGGAGAGAGAATGGTGGGGGATAAGATAAGCATCCATGGTTTCCTTGAGGATAAAGAATCCAAGAAACGAAAAGGAATGACACTCTTTGGGGATAGGACAGGTGTCCAAGATAAGAGTGGTTGAATAGGACCAATATTCTTTGAGGATTCATGAATGGAAATCCAACATAAGAATAGTGCTAAAAGGAAATACCTTGTGAAAATCTGGATGGGGTATGTGCCTTGTATGGTGTGGTATCACATATAGATCCTCCTAGCATAATGCTCTTGAATGAAATTGAGCTTGTCATGTTAGGCCTCAGTGAAAATGCTGGTTATATTGTTGATGCTTACAATTTGGCTTATCAATCCGACTCTTCTTATGAGAACTCTTCAGTTTGAGAGTGATGTTGTACTAGTAGTACAATTATGAATACCTCCCTAGTTAAGATGGAATGTTGGAAATGTAACTTGTTTCAATCTTCAGAATTGTTGTTATAATCATTTCAATATGTATCTTTTGTAACAAACAAAATAAGAAAATAAAAAGTAATTATTTCAAAGCATGGGTGTCATGCTCTTTATTGATGGTATTCTAGGTAAAAGCATGTTCTTCATGCTTCTAGGGTTGGTTAGGTCATAGGATTTATTGTCACGAGTTAAGAGAGTCAACATCATGTTTATAAGACCCTTAGGGAAAAATGTATCTTGTAAAAGAATTTATTTAGAGCCTAGAAAGTTCGCGAAAGCTACAAAGTACAAGTCGACCTAAAGGAGGGAATTCGACCCTTTGAAAAAGTTATCTAAAGGAGTAGTTCAACCTCATTTGGCACTCATTGTGACAATTTTGATCTCCCTTGAAAATTTCGATCTAGATCTAAAACAAGAAAGAAAGGTGGAGCAAAGGTCTAGAAGGAAAAACGAGGCCAATAAATCTTGTATTTGGGCTCTATTTCTCCCACACATGTGAAGTTCTAGGGTTATTGTAGCT
Source organism: Pinus taeda (assembly GCA_000404065.3). Lineage (NCBI taxonomy): Eukaryota > Viridiplantae > Streptophyta > Pinopsida > Pinales > Pinaceae > Pinus > Pinus taeda. Next base: position 17,165 of record APFE030755647.1, read on the forward strand.
ACGAGGAAGGCTAAAGCTACATATATGAGTTGCAAGAGGACAAGGTGCAGTATTAAGTTGATAGAAGAAGGAATAATCTGTCTTAAATTCTTTGACCATGCGAGGAGCTATCTTACTCTAAGAAGGATCTCTTGAAGAAGAAGAATTAGGGTTTGTGTAGCAGCTATAGGGCCGAAGTTGCAGGACGAAGTTGCAGGGTCTATGTTGCAGCTAGAAGTAGGTTGATGCAGGATTGAGCTGTGATATTAGAAGGGATGACTTGGTACATGGAGGAGGACTCAGTCTAGGGTTTGGGTCTTTGTAGTCTCATTTGAAGCAAATTCTATAAGAAGAGAAGAGTTTATGGGTTTTACCCTGGCTTGAAGCCTAACTTTTGTGTCCATTGTCTTTATTATGCTCTTGATATTTGGTTGATGAAGAAGATCTAATAAAGAAACTCAATAAGAATAATAAAGTTCACAAGTAAGTATTAAGGTTAAGGAAAATTAAATTAATAGCTGCCACTTTTCATTTTTGAATAACACAGAGCATAGTAACAAAGATATCTTTCTCTAGAAAACGATAATTGACTATAACTATTCTTTGATGGTGATCAAAGATTATAAATTGTATATTGGTTGCATTTTTGTCACCTGTCAGATCCGCTTTTCTTTCACCTTATGATTCCATAGGCTGAATATTTCATTGGTTTCAAAATGTCAGATGCATTTGTTGTTGTAATATTTCAAGGCTCAACAATGATTGTTTTCAACAATTATGTTTTTCTTCCTCTTGACAGTGATAAAAAATTTAAGATTCCAAAAAAGGATGAAGTTTTCAAAGTTATTCAATGGTTCATATTCCACCAAAATAATGGTTTTCCGCTGTAAGTATAAGTTTCTCAAGGAATTTTCGCTTTATCATGTAAATTATTTTCATATATTTAGTTGCTTGCAAAGTGGTATGTTAGATAATCCATTTCTCACATGGTTGCATTGGATGTATGATTACATTTGACAGTGCAGGATTTCAGTTCAATAGGTAGGTGTGTGTATGATTGAATACATTTATATTCAGAGCTTTTGGTGTGTATTAGATCAACTAGTTTTGATTTGCTTTCAATTAGTTTTCAACAATTTTAGTTGCAATGTGTGGATTCCTTTAGTTTGAGTAGATTAAATTGTAGGATATTAAAAGGAGAAGAATTCATTGTTGGAGATTGGTGTGACTCCACAACCCAATGAATTAGACACAGCTACAGATTTATTTCCAAGTGGAGAAAATGTTTTTTAGTTTCAATTTGAAGTGTGTGTATGGATTGTTTCAGTTTGAGAAAATCATGTAATAGGTTGCAAGTCAGAGGTTTTAGTCCACAAATTAATTTTTTAGATCGCAGGTGATTGGTTTTCTTATGATAACGAATCCATTCCCAAATGATTCAATACACTTGGTATATAGTTCTCTACATCCCATAGGGGGAAGTGGTCCCTAGTTGGAGCCTTTGTCGTAATATATTCTTGGCAAAATGATACATTAAAGTATTTTTGAGCTTTGGTAGAAATATGTCAACTTACTTCGGTGTTCTCATATTTGTCATGACAACACCTAGTTTGTTTATCATATGTGACAGGGTTCAATGACCTCCGTTTTGAGGGATTTATCATGGGATGTGTATTAAAGGAAATAAATTTTCATGGATCTACCTCAAATAAGCTTCAACCTCAAAGAAGATTCTGGAACATGAACAGTAATACAAGGTGGAGTATTTATAGTGGAACCTAAAATTATGAGGGATTTATATTCACACCATGTTTCATTAGGTACTATAAAAATGTTTTCATATGAATTCTAACAATTTGATGAATATATGGCATTTTGTAATAAATTAAAATACAGTTAGCTTATATAAATAAGCGCTATATATATTTATCAATTGGTGAGAGGGAATAAAGTGCTATATTTAAAGAGCGCACATGTTTCAACAGTCTCGATAGTGAATTAGGAGATCAGAGGAATTTAAAGACCAAGTTGTAGCATGTTCGCTCTAGCTTTATAGGTGAATGAATGGTGATCATGTGGGGATATTAGTTAGAGTTGAGGCCATGTAAATATCAAAGACAAGATATGTCCACTGCTTGTTGTGAATTGAAGTAACAATTTATACAACTATTCCATGTAGCGTAGAGAGTGTGAACTGAAGTAACAATTTATACAACTATTCCATGTAGCCTAGAAAGAGATCGATTCCGCAAATTGTCTTCACAATTTTCATAGAGCATGGTTGAATTGTAACTGTTAAATATGCAGAGGAATTGAGATGTGATTTTATTCCAATTAAACTATCTGCAGGGATATTTTGAAATCCCAAGTTGGAAATCACAGACAGCTAGTAAAGGAATCCATGGGCTAAATTTGTGGCATACAAAAAGATACAATCTTGAATGCAGACCTACAAGTACCACTCTTCATCGATGTTGTCATAAATTGTCAAATATAAGTTGGAAATGAAGGAGTCTATGTCAAGACACCTTACTAATCATGAAAGTGGGTCTTTTTATATGGGTTTAATTTATTATCTAAGAAAATTCTCAAGGATGTTGCAATGTCTAGTGGTTCCTATGCATTGGAAATGAAGGAGTCTATGTTAAGACACCTTACTAATCATGAAAGTGAGTCTTGAATTAACATTGTCATTGCTATGTTCTAAGGATGACAACTAGATTGGAGCCTTGGTCTTGCCTTTTTTCAATACCTTATCTCACACTTATAGCAAAATTTGTATTTCATATTAAATTAAAATTATTTTACTTAAAATACCTTCAAAATTTTCTAAAAGTTATATAAAGTCATCATAAAAGTGGTCTTTAATATTTATACTAAAAGTCACATTAGCAAAGTGGGGGAATATGGAGGTTCTCTACAACTTGTTATGGGGAGATAGTGTCATTTGCCTTGTAAAGATATACTAAAAATATTAAACTAGAAATTGCCCCAAAAGGTGAAAAGATATATCGAAGGAATAGAATATTTGGGAAGATCATCTCCCTAAGAATAGAACCAAAAATGAGCTCATAATTAAATTTTAAAATTCAAAATCAACAAAAAAAAATTAATAACACAAATAATCATAAATTTGTATTTATAAAGTACAAATAAATAAATAAATTTTATTACATTCAACATAACGATGACAAACAAATATTCATTTCTACCAAAAATTTAGGTGCACAAAAAAAAGAAAACTCTAAATCTTACACCCTTTTTAATTTTAAATATAGAATTTCAAAATAATTATTAATATTTTCACATTTTTATATGCTAACATTTCAACCCTATTTAATTTTACATAGTGTGAATGCATACTACAACATTTATTTGCCACTGTTGTGCTCATCACGAAAAGGCCTTAAGAAATGCATATCAATGTCATTGGCTTATATTTCAAGCATTGGAAAATCTAGTTCCAACTCTTCCATCACATTGTGGAGATACACTTGCAATAGGTAAACATTTCCATCCCATTGTCGTTTTGAGAAATCGTGTTTGTGACTGGCCAATGATGTATTTATTATTATAATTCCCGTTTTGTTTGTGAAAGATGTGCCTGACAAACTATTACTGTGACTTTTGTGTTATTTTGCGTGATTTTTCGAGGTAGTTGGTGAGATAAAATAGACCACACATTATTATTCCAATTGTTGGAAAAAATATTCCCATTCGTTTCATTAATTCCTAAAGTCTAGTTGGTTGCAGTTGAGTAATTATTGATTTGTGCATGTGATTGTTGAATACTTTTGCGTCCAAATCACATTTGATTATTTAGAATTAAGAAGTGGAGATAATATGTATAATAGCTTATTCACTTATATGCATTGCAATAATAAGGTGTATGCATTCATACAGGTCTAAAGAGATGTAGAAAGAGTTGTAGGCTCAGATGGATGAACTACTTACATCTTGGGCTTAAATGTGGTCCATTTAAAAAGATGAGTTTGACAACATTTGATAGGTCAATGGATTTATTTACCATGTCTAGTTTGTTTGAGAAGGAAATGCTTTAGCTTATTACAGTGTCTAGATTGCTTGAGAAGGCAATGCTCTAGCTTATAACTCTATATCTATTTTTTATTTTGTTTCAAGGTTCTTGTTCTGTAAACTGAGTGGCATTGACAGTGAAACATAATTCCAAAATGGTTTTTATGGATATCCCTAGAAAATCAACAATGCCAATGTCATTGTTGTTATTAGTGTTATGTCTATGTCAACTGTTGTTGGTTGGATGTGCCAATGACGGATGAAATACGTTCATGGTTCAAGTTGATAGTAATTTAAAACTAGCGGTATTTCTCACTCACGAGTAGTCGTACACATCAACCGTTACTTCTGTCAAGGTCGTTCTCAAAACAAAATCAGGCTTTTTATGGATGCATGACATGACAATACATTGATGCTTCATGTTTATAACACTATTTTCCAAGGATTCTCCGCAAGGCTAAGGGAGCACGAAGCCGAGGATATGCAAAGAGTACCAGGGTTTCTCGCCCTTTTTCTTGGTCGTGTACTCCAACTGCACATGGTGTGATCCCCATGCTTCCTTGGCCTCGGGAGACCCAACACAAGCCACTTGTGGGTTGAATTCGATGATGGTTCCGATATAGTGATTGGTATGATTGATTCTGACATTTGGCTAGAACAACAGAGCTTCAACAATTAGGACATAAGCTCCCTTGCTAAGCACTATAAGGCGAAAGTGAGAGGGGTAATTCTTTTCCT
>APFE030755654.1:0-15469 GCA_000404065.3 Pinus taeda
TGAGAAATCAACATATGCAATCAAATCAATGCATCTAATGCAAGAAATAAGATAGTATCAGAAAACACCATGTAAACTAAAATCAATGCATCTAATCAAAGTAACCAATTAGGATAGGAAATTAACATCTACATTCAAAATCAATGAATCTAGTGAAAATAAGGAAATAAGGTTAGAAACCAATATCTACATGGAAATCAATGCATCTAGTGGAAGCAATCAAACAGGATTAGAAATCACCATCTACACTAAAATCAATGAATTTAGTGCATGCAATCAAATATGATTAGAAATCATCTACATTGAAATCAATGCACCTAGAGCAAGCAATCAAATAGAATTATAAATCAACATCTACATTGAAATTAATGCATCTAGTGCAATAAATCAAATAGGATTAAAAATCACCATCTACACCAAAATCAATGCATTTAGTGAAAGAAATCAATTAGGATTAGTGATCAACATCTACATTAAAATCAATGCATCTAGTACAAGTAAGAAAGTAATATTAGAAACCAACATCTACATTGAAATAAATACACTAATGGAAGCAATCAAATAGCATTAGAGATCACAATCTTCATTGGAATCAATGCATTTAGTGCATGCAATCAAATAGGATTAGGAATCATCTATATTGAAATCAATGCATTTAGTGTAGGAAATCAAATAGGATTAGAAATAAACATCTACATTCAAATCAATGAATCTAGTGCAATAAATCAAATAGGATTAGAAATCACCATCTACACTGAAATCAATGCATCTAGTGCAATAAATAAAATAGGATTAGAAATCACCATCTACACTGAAATCAATACATTTACTGCAAGAAATCAAATAGGATAAAAAATAATCTACATTGAAATTAATGGTTCTAGTGCAAATAATCAAATATCATTAGAAATCAACATCTACACTAAAATCAATGCATCTAGTGCAAGTAATAAAATAGGATTAGAAATCACCATCTACACTAAATCAATGTATGTAGTGCAAGAAATATTCTTCCCTCTCTCCGCCCTGCATCTATATCTCTATTTCTCTCCGTCTATCCTTATGTTTTCTTTATCTCACCCCTCCAAACACACACGCTCTCTCACTCCATATCTATGAATCTCTCTTTCCCTACCTCTTTCCACTCTTTCACATCCTACCCCTCTCTCTCTAAATCTTCACCTTCCAACTTTGTTACTATATGCCTCTTTCTCTCCTCCCCCCTTCTCTACATCTCTCTTGCTTTGCCTCTTTATCTGAACATATCTCTCTTTTTACTCCCTCCCTCCCTTCACTTCTCCCTCTCTATGTCTTTCTTCTTTCCTCCCTCTCTCCCCCTCCAACTACATATCTCTATCCCTCCCTCTCTCTTCTTGTCTTCCTCCCTGTCTCCTCCTCTCTCTCAAGTCCTTTTTCTCACCCTCTCTCCCTCTCTCTATCTCTCTCTCTTTCTCTCTCTCTCTCTCTTGCAATCCTCAATCTTGCCCCATTGCTCTCTTCCTCTCTCTGAACTCCTCTATCTCATTCTTCTTTTGTCTCCCTTTCTCTCCTACCACCCTCTATCTTCCCCCCTCCCTCCCTCTCTCTCTCTCTCTCACTCTCTCTCTCTCTCTGACTTTTCCCTCCAATATTCTCTTTCTCTCCAACTATGTTACTATATCCATAACTTTATCCTTATCTCTCCTTCTCTCCCCCCTTGTCTCCATCTCTCGATATATGTCTCTTTATCTCACCCATGAACACACTCTTTATCTCTATCTCTCCATGGTCACTCCGTCTCTCTTCACTTCTCACTCTCTATGTCTTTCTTCTTCCCTCCCTCTCTCTTCTTGGATCCCTCTCGTCGAGAGGTGTATGATTGATCTAAAGATCATCCAATTCCGATAACTATTTATGGAGATATGAATTTGTTTTGATTATGGATTTATTATCAAGCAGACCAGCAACTTATCAAGAATATGCATTGAATGATGCCCTAGCTTATATGTGGATGATGCACTAGTATTATGCATACACATATTCAATCCTGATTCATTCTTGAAGGAAAGCAAAGTGAAAGGATAAACGAGAGAAGGTAGCAGTAGTCGTCAGAGAAGGTTTTTTCCGTCATATGAAGTCTGTTCTCTTAAGCGGCATTCTACTCTGATCTAGGGTTTCATGGGAATACTGTTGGGTTGTAGATCTAATATGGCCCCATATTGGATGGATAGGTCAATACCAAAGAGACCAAAGCCATCTAAGGGCTAGAGGAGCCCTATCTCTCCCATTATCTGCATACGCATATTGAAGCAAAGGGTTCTCTCTTCGCTGACCTATAACAGTCATCCATTTGGCATCAAAAAATTACAAATCGAGAGATTGTTATGTATGGGATGAGTCTTCATGAAGTGTGAGGATAGAAAAAGGCTAGAAGAGCCTATCCGAGATCATTGTTGCTCACTGGAATGGAACGCTGTAATATATGAAATATATATATGTTGTCCACACAGTAATGTAAGCAACAACTTCATGAATGTATGTGGATACACAACAATAACTCAATAAATATACATATGTAAAACCCAGGTGGATAGGCAGCTCAATGAATACATATATACATGCAGTCACTCAGGCAATATATATACATGCACAGCTTTCACACTCAGTTAATATATATATTGAAAACGGATTACTGTAGATGACAACATGATTGTGTAGTTTGAGACTGCATGGACGATTTGGAATCTATAGCCTAGCTACTTTGCTAGGCTGCAAGCCATAGCAAGTAGCTAAGGCTGATGACAGTGTTATAGTATTGTAGCATGATTATGCACAGGCAGCATAATGATGATGATGCACATTAGCGAGGAGCTACATCATATATGGGCAGCATAGTATGTTGCAACATGATGATGCACATTAGCCAGGAGCTACATGATGAATGGGAAGCATGATCATGGACAAAATGATGCATGAACAACATGATGTATGGGAAGCATAGTATGATGCAGCATGATGGTGCTACACGGTAAGGTGCAGCAAATGGAAAAGGTGCAACACTATAATAGGTGAAGAAGTCACCTTAGAGAATCAGTTGAAGCAATATGTCTTCAACTGATCTCTATAGATATCATAAGTCAAAGTATTGACTTCTATTGTAAATGTACTATCTCTCTCAGTTTCTCTGCTAGACTTTGAGGAACATAAAAGAAAAATTGATCAAGGGTTTCCCCACATTATGGAGTTTGTCATTAGCTACCGCCACATCTTGTGTCCTCTTGTCTTGGCATGTCTTATGCGATTTATATTTATGTTCTATCTGTAGTTTATCTTAATGCTGATGTGATTGATAACTGTGAAAATTTAAATAAATTGCTCTAGCATAGAACATACCTAAAATTAACATGGCATCAAAGTTTAGGTGAAGACAATGCCCAAGCAAGAGTGAAAGAGCAATCCCCAAAGACAGTTGGGACAAGACAGAAGGATCAATGGGTTCTTCATAATTCCCTTAGGGTGAAGTTAAAGTAGAGCATATTACAAAAATGGCGTAGTAGAACTTTTGATGGCCTACCTAAAGATCACTTCATTGAGAAGTTTGGATCTAAGGGTGGAAGGAAAGGTAGATGTCTTGGTTATGATTTTAGCCCTTATGCGTAGGAGTGTCTGAATGGAAGAGATGCAGGTCATCAAGGACACGTTTGAATATTCAAGGAAACAAGGAACCCCAAGAATGGAAGTCGAAGGTTTTAAGGTGGCATTCGTTGATGGAAAGGTACGTGTTTGAAAATAGAATTTTAAAAGATGCTTTTGAGTTCAAGGATGTATTAAGCTACAGGAAGTCCACTGGGGACCACGTCCATTGGCACATAGCATTGGAGGTCTGTGAGTCAGATGGTGACAAGGAAGCTTGAATTCAAAAAGAGCATGAAAGTACATGTCTGAGATGTACCGAAGGAAAATCTTGCAAGGGGGCCATTCCTCTCATGTAGCAAGTCCATAAGTTTGAAACAACCCGTGGAGTTTGAGATTCATAAACGGGAATATCATGTATACAGGTGGAAGAAAGACCAAGTCTATGGATTGAAGCAAAACACCCCGGGCATAGTATGAGAGGACTGATAGCTGTTTGATGAAGCTGAGATTCACTAAGGAATGAAACCGATATACACCATTATTTACAAGGTTATTCACTCTAGTGGTTTCCCGTAGGCCTAGTTTTTGAACTTATGCTCTGATACCATTTGTCACGTACTCAATTTTTGCCTAAATTTGTTTTTTTTAGTTACAATGTTCTACATGGATATTGTCTCGTTGTAACATGCACTGGCCCCTAATAATAATACATACATTTGAGTTTAGAACATAACATTCTATCGTAAAATTCACACGATGAAATTTGGTAATCAATTAGTGATCTCACTCCATATGTATATCCTTGATGTAGATATACTCATTGTTTTAGTATACTTTGTATAGATACTTCTAATGATAAAAATGTTGTTACCTTATGAGGTAATTTTTGTATGTCCTTATCTAAATTGTACCTTACTTAAGTTCTAAGGCATATAATATGTATGACTACTTAGGGTTCTAGTCAAGCTTATATCCAACCTACGTTTCTATAGTCCATTCATTATTTCTAACATGTAAATTCACCTAATTAGGCACCCATGTGGGATGTAAGGTGTGCTCTATAGTTTTTTACTATGCTCATATGTCTACACTTGGTGATATGAGACTAGCACATGTCAAATGTCCATGTGATTAAAACATTCCATTAGTATTGGGCTCCATCTATCGCACCGATTTACACGATTTCATTCTAAGGTTGTGGTTTATCTACTCGAACCTTAACTCTTTCTCCTCTCATTTCACTTTGTTTATTCATAAAACATTTTTGTGAGGGTGAGAGGGTTTATGCACCTATAATCTAATTGTCATGGCCATTTGGCACTTTTACGTAGTTGTACTCTTCTACTGTAGCATTTTCAGCTTGGAGACAGAGAGGAATAACTAGAACGGTCTTTATTTTGAGTCCTTCTACTCAAAATTTGTAATCATCCTCTTAATAAGCTTGTGGAATCAATGAGATTTATCTAACTTTCAAGTGTTACGCTACGTTTACTTCACTAAGGTACCCGTCAGGTGATGAAATTGACTAGCATTTGGAGGGCTTGGGTTTGACACAGATGTTTTATTTATTTCCATTTCCCTTAGAGGTACCATGGTCATTCATTAAAATTTATCCCCTTTTTTTTCCCTAGTTGGGTATGGAATACCCTGGATTTCAGCTTCCTAATCTCTTTCTTTCCTCATTTTCTTTGTCATATAGTTCTGGCATGTGTTGTTGTGTGATTGCCGTGTTGTATGCACAAGTAACTTAAAATGGGTTTAGCATAATTACTGTGTTATTTTTGTTTATTTCGAGTAGTAACATTGGTAGGTCGCTATACTACCAGTGTAGCATCGTATTTTTATTGTTGGCATAGCCCCATCCTTTTTTGTTTTGCCCATGTAGTCCCCATATTGCTATTATTGTGCCCCATCAAAGCTGACTATCGTTATTATTTTTATGTAGGCTGTGATTATATCGTGACCCCTTAGACTCATATATATAGAAAGGAGGTATTTTAATTTGTATCAGCCAAGAATTTTTCATTTATGTAATGTAAAGGAGGCTTTCCCCTGAAAGAGGATACTTTCTTATTCATTGATCTATCCTTTTCTAAGATGGATGCGTAACGTTTGGTATGCGAGCTTTGGTTTCAATGGTTTCGCTATTGCAAACAGGTCATTGTGGAATTTTTGCTATAACTATCTTTCTACAAAGGTTCAAAAGCTAAAAGTTTTACCACGAAGAGCTGAAATCCTGATGAAATGCGTGTAAAAATTTCAGCTATTTCTTCAGTATAGTTTGAGAGATATGATCCACATAAGTTAGGGTTTTTGCATGCTCCAAAATTTTATCTCACATAGGTGGCCTTGATAAAATAATCATATCGTCCTCTACGAGCACTGGATTTGAATTTTGTAAAACATTTCCACAATTGAACGGACTGTAGTATCTTGTGTATCATTTTCAGTGTCGAAGGTCAAAACAGTGGCACGTGGAACTCTGTACATGTTCACTCTACTGAACGAGTCCATAATCACGCCATCAATGGATATTTGACATAACTTTACCTTGAAGAATGAAAATTTAGTCTGACTTGTGGCATTGGAAGGAATACATAGAGGGACACCATAAGACCTTATTTCAAACCTTGAAGATCCAAATTTATAGAGATACAAAAAATTCAATACTGAGCTCCTACAAAGCAAGAAAAAAGTGTGTATTGTTTTAAAATTTGCATAAGGTTTGTTTGAAAGATCAGGTTGAAGTGATTCAAGTGGCATATTGAAGCATAAATATCATTGTTTTATTCCAAAATTACTCAAAGTAAGAAAAATGAAGCACCTAGTAAGCAACCATAAATCTGTACTATGATGCATGAAGGAGAGGAAGAAACACAATATGATATATCAAAATTACAATGCCAAAAGCAACAAATTTCGCTCTCGCAAAGAGTATCCAAAAAGGAAATGAAAGCTAAGATGGATGGTTTGAATAATTGTTTAAAATAAGACATGGAAGGTTTTTAGGATGGTTTAAAAGTAGACATGGAAGGGTTGACAAAGTTGCTACAACAAATGCTTCCTAATGACGAAAAGATAATAGATGAAACTCATGATGAGAAAAAAAGAAATGTTAATCAGGATTTCATAGAATCTAACATTGGATTGAACACCCACCATATTGCATATAGCGATATGAGGATTTTTGATGGAAAGGATCGGATAACATGGATATTACAAATGGAGCAATATGTTGATCTCCATAATGTGAAACACACATAAGAGGCATGCATTGCAACTTTATATTTAAAACCCAATGTTTTTGTATGGCATCAATGTCTTCATTCTTGTAAACCACTTCTCGCTTAGTCAATTTTTAAGGAGGAAATGGTAGAACATTATGAGGATATAAATAGCAACAACTTCTTTAACCAATTGATAAATCTCAAACAAAAGGGTTCAATGGAGGAGCACATTAAGGACTTTCAAAAATTGAATATAAGGGTAAATGATGTTTCAGAGTAACATAGGATTGATGCCTTTAGAGGGACATTAAGTTATAACATCCAACATGAGGTTTTCCTTTCGGAACCTAATTCATTGGTGAAGGAATTCAGGGTGGCAAGAAAAGTTGAAAGAGAAATTATGGAAACAAAGAAGTCCACCACTCAAAACTATAGATATGGAAGTGTTGCTTCTCTTATCCTTCCAAAACCTACAAGGTTGACACCATAGTAATTGGAAGAAAAAAGAGAAAAAGGGATTTGTTATAGTTGTGATAGAAATTAAACTAAAGATCATAAGTGTGCTGAGAAGAAATTATTTTACAAAGACTATGAAGAAGAAGAAGAAAAGGAACAAGAAACATCAAAAGAAGAGCATATACACCAGGAACCAACCCCAGAGAAAGAATAAATGAATCCGACCATATCTTGTACTGCATTGGCAAGAATTACTACTCCCCAAAATCTCACGATAGAAGGACATACCAAGAATAAAAAGGTGATAATGTTGATCGATTTGGGTAGTAACCATAATTTTATTCATTTTAAGATAGCCAAGGAATTGAATTTCTTCCCATATCCAACAATAGAGTGTCAAGTGACGGCTCCAAATGGAGGAACTAAAATTTGTTCTGGAAAATTCCATAATATCAAGCTAACCATGGGGGAATATGTATTGAATAGTCTAATTATTTCCATTCCAATGGGCGGCGTTGATGTCGTACTAGGAGTCCAATGGCTACAATATTTGGGTACGATAGATTTTAATTTTCAAGAAATTTTCGTGAAATCTTTTTGGGAAGGAAAGGAAGTTGAATTAAGCGGTACCATAGGGAAACTAGGAAAGCTAATCAGCTGTAATGGCATGACAATGCATATAAATAAAGAAAAACAAGGCGTAATTGCACAATTTTTCCACTCAGAGATTCAAACATCGAGATCATCTATTTCTATAGATCTCTAAAAAGTCTTGCACAATCATTCCAAGGTATTTTAGATTCCCACAGGCTCCCCACCTATTCTTGATCATGATCATGCTATTCATTTGATTCCATGAACTATTCCTCCAAACATCAGGCCTTACAAATATCCCTATGCGCAAAAGAGTGAGATTGAATGTATGGCTGCAGAAATGTTAGAGGTTGGTATAATTAAACCTACTCAAAGTTTTATTTTTTCTTGAGTAGTATTGGTGCATAAGAAGGATGAATCGTGGGACATGTGTCTAGATTGTAGGGAGCTCAACAAGTTCATTATTAAAGATAAATCTCCCATTCCTGACATTGATGAATTGTTGGATGAATTCCATGGAGAAATTGACTTCACCAAGTTTGACCTTCATTTAGGATATCATCAAATTAGAATGAATACTGGAGACAGTCTCAAAACAATATTTATAATTCAAGAGGGTCATTATGATTTTTTGGTCACGCCTTTTGTCGTTATCAATCCACCTTCTATATTTCAAGGTTTAATGAATTCCATTTTCGAAACCTTGTTTAGAATTTCTTTTTTAGTATTTTTTTATGATATACTAATGTACAACGAGTCTTGGAAGGATCATGTCGAACATGTTGATAGGGTGCTCAAATTATTGGAGGATAAATAATTATATGAAAATATTTCCAAATGTTTCTCGCTATATTTATGGAGATATGATCTAAGGACGTTAGGGTTTTTACAAACTCCAAAGTTCCATCTCAAATAGATCAGCGTGGAATTTTTGCTATAATTTTATTTCTACAATGGTTCAGACTCTCAAATTAAAACCCATTTGAGCTGAAATCGTGGTGCAGCGTGGGCCTGAATTTCAGAGCTTGTTTTGCTATCCAGTAAATTGGATACTATAGATGGAGCAATATTTTTATTTACATGATATACGACTGTTACAAAATGTACATATTGCATGTTTATATTTAGAACCAAATCAGTTCGTATGGTATAGAGAGTTTTTTTCTTGTAAATCACTTGTCACCTGGTCAATTTTCACGGAGGAAATGATACCATATTATGAGGATACAAAGAGAAACACCTCCTTTAGATAGTTGATAAATCTCAAACAGAAGGGTTCAATGGAAGAGCACATTGAGGACATCCAAAAATTGAATATAAGGGTAAATGATATTCTAGAGAAGCAAAGGATTGATTCCTTCATAGGGACTAAAGGATAACATTCAACATGAGGTTCATCTTTGGGAACCTGATTCATTAGAGAAGGCATTCAGGTTGCCAAGAAAAATTGAAAGCGGAATTATGGAAACAAGGAATCTTACAACTCATAGCTATAAATATGGATGTGTGTTTGCTCCTAGCCTTCCATAACCTACAAGGTTTACAACAGAAAAACTGGAAGAAAAAATAGAAAAAGGGCTTTGTTACAATTCTGATAGCAAATACACTAAAGGTCATAAGTGTGTTGAGAAGAAATTATTTTACATACATTGTTAAGTGGAGGAAGAAAAGGATTAAGAAATGTAAAAAGAAGAGGATATACACCAGGAACCAACCCCAGAGAAGGAAGAAATGAATCCAAACATATCTTGTAAATCATTGGTAAGAATTACCAATCCTTAAACTCTTAAGATAGACGGACATATCAATAAGAAAAATGTTCAAGAAGTGAAAGATCACATTAAGCATTAAGAAATGAATCCAACCATATCTTGTAATGCATTGGCACAAATTACCACTACTCAAACTCTCAAGATAGAAGGACATATCAAGAAGAAAAAATTTCAAGTAGTGAAATATCACATCAAGCGTCAACAACAATTTCTCCAACTTTTAAAAGATAACGCCACTTTGGTGCATAATCGAATGAAACAACAGGAATATCAACATCGCAATGAAATAATTTTTGATGTAGGAGATTGGGTATTTTTACGGCTACATCTATACAAACAAATGTCGCTCAAGAAAGCAATTTATGAGACGGAAATGTTTGCAATACTTCATGCACTTACGAAATGGTGACCTTACCTAATGGGAATATACTTCAAGGTAAAAATGGATCATGATAGTCTTAAATACTTTTTAGAGTAAAGATTACCTTCAAAAGAACAACAAAATGGGTCACAAATATGTTGGGTTATGACTTTGAAATCATCTACAAAAAAGGGAAGGAAAATGTTGTTGCAGATGCACTATCAAGAAAGGATGAGGACATGGAAGCATTTTTTTTGTGCTATTTCTATTATCCAATCAGATTAGATAAACAAGGACAGGGATGAATGGAAATATTATGAAGAAGTGTTTCCACTCATTCAAAAGTTGCAGAAGATCCCAGTTCAAGTAATATTACTATAACTTGAAGAGGAAGGAAAAATCATATTGGAAGCTAAAGAAGTCACAGAAACAAGAAATTGGCAACTATGAAATCGATCAATTTCAGAGTATCTCATCATGTGGAAGAACTTACCTGTTGAATATTCCACATGGGAGGATGAGAAGTTTATACGGAACCATCTATAACTACTCAAGCATTGAGGACAACACTTTTTGAAGGAAAGGGGCTTGTTAGGTCCCTATACTACTAGTTTAAGCCCTTATTATTATTAGTGCAACCCACTTATTATATCGTTGTGCCCACGTAGTCCCCGTATTGTTATTATTGTGCCCCAAATAAGCCCACTATTGTTATTGTTGTTCCCTTTCATTATTATTGTTATGTTGAATCTGATTATACTATGACCCCTTAGACTCCTATGTATAGAAAGTAGGTGTTTTCATTTCTAACATCCAATAATTGCTCATTTGTGTAATGTAAAGGAGGTCTACACCTCAAAGAGGCTAATTTTTAAGGCATTGATCTATCTTTTCTATCTTTTTGTGAGTTGGTTTCATAACAAAGATGTTGGGTTATGACATTGAAATAATCTACAAAAAAGGGAAGAAAAATGTTCTTGCAAATGCACTCTCAAGAAATGATGAGGATGTAAAATGATTTCTTTGTGTGATTTCTATTATACAACCAAATTGCATAATTGAAGCAATGGATGAATGGAAGAATTTTGAATAAATGTGGATACTCATTCAAAAGTTGCAACAAGGTCCCAATATGTCTCATACGTTCAGATGGAAAAATGATTCATTATGGTACAAAGACAACTTATATCTTTGTAAGAATTCCCAACTCAAACAAAATGTCATTTTGGAATTGCATACCTCTTCCTTGGGAGTGCACTAGGGAATTTTAAGAACTTACCACAAGGCCAAGAAGAAATTAGATTGGGGGGGCTTAAATATGATATTCAAATGTTTGTGGAAGAATTCTTCGTTTTCCAACAAAATAAATTTGAGACAATTAAGGTCTTGGGTTTGTTACAACCTTTAACAATTCCAAATCAATGTTGGGAGGAGGCTTGAATAGATTTTATCGTAGGATTACCAAATTCTAAAGAAAAGAGTGTCATTGTGGTGGTAGTTGATAGAGTTACCAAGTATGCACAATTTGTGCATTATCTAATCCCTTTAAAGCTAGTACACTTGCTACTACATTTATGGAAACAATTTAAAAGCTACATCGAAACCCAAAGATTATTGTAAGTGACAAAGATCCCATTTCCACTATAAACTTTTGGACAAAATTATTTTCTTGGTGGGTATTTAATTATATCATAGATCATCTTATCATCCTCATTCTTGTGGGAAAAATGAGATAGTGAACAAATATTTGGAAGGATATCTTCATTGCTTTGTATCTGATAAATAAACATAATTGATCAAGTGGTTACCTCTAGCTGAATGGTGGTATAACATTTCCTTCCATACTGTAGAAAAAATTACCCCATTTATGGCCCTTTATGGACGTCATCCACCATCCAAAACATCATATTTATGATAATACTATAAGGTTCAAGTAGCGAATTATCAAATCAGGCATCAACAACAAGTTCTGGAACTCTTAAAGGATAACCTCACCTTGGAACATAATCAAATGAAACAACAACGAAATCAACATCGCAGCAAAATAATTTTTAATGTAGGTGACTGGGTATTTTTATCGCTACAACCATACAAACAAATGTCCCTCAAGCAAGCTAAGAAGGATAATAAATTATAACCAAAGTATTTTGTTCCTTACAAGGTGTTACAAAATATTGGTGCTATGGCATACAAATTAGAGCTTCCTGCATCTTCTTGAGTGTACCCAGGTTTCCATGTTTCATGCTTAAAGAAGGTTATAGGTGACAATATCCCAGTTCAAACAACATTTCTAGAACTTGAAAAGGAAGGAAAGATCATATTGGAATTTGAAGTAGTCATATTGTTATGTAGGCTATGATTATATTGTTACCCCTTAGACCCCTATATATATTGGAGGTCTTGTCATTTGTATCATCCAACAATTTCTCATTTATCTAATGTACAGGAGGTTTACCCCTTGAAGAGGATAATTTTTAAGTCATTGATCTATCTTTTTGTGAGTTTGTTGCATAACAAACATAGAACCCTTGAAACTGCATGCATGTTGTGTGATTTTCATGGGTCTACATGGGTTTTATTCGTAGATGACCCAAGCCTGCTCATGTGATACAAATTGTTTTATATTGTTTATTTGACATTCCATATTTTACTTTGATATTTCCTAGAAGAGAGCGTATAGTTGTTGTTTTTGGGTTTCTTTTTGTTATACATTTTGTAAAATATTACATTCTTTATTTGTAGGGATGGAGTTCTACATAGTACAACTTGCAACAAGTATACTTTACCCTACCTAGCTTAGTCTCTGTAAATTTTCTATGTCATCATGGGTTTTTTCTAACCTTAGGAGATAATGCCATTGCAGGCACATTCTAGCATGGGAAGGAAGCGATTTTAAATTGAGGTTTACTATTTCTCATAATGCCTCAGGTCATTCCTTGTAATTTTCCTCTTCTGAATGTCAATTATTAAGTCTCGGCGAGTTGCGTTTGGGGTCTGACCCCCTTACAAAATTTTCTTTGGGGTTTGAACAAAACTCTCCATGAGGGTTATGTAGACATTTTTTTGGCATAGATATGACTCCTCGGTTTCAATATTTAGTCCGGTGGCCTCCTATGCTTAATGAATGACTATTTTTCGAATATAAAGTATTGTACAATTATATCCATGATCTCTTGTCATGCTTCAATTGGAGAATATATAAATCAATATTTTTCATTTCATTTCTATAATTTATGGGGTTTATTATTATGGCATATTTTAGTCAACTTCATTATTTCCTTGAACTATAGATGTACCTTTATTAGAATTATGAATGCAAAATTTGATGCCTCATTAACTAATATAAATCATTGTTGTTAGTATCTTGTTTGGAGATTCCTTCCTGTTCAACTATATGATGTTGGGTTGCATGGATTCAGCTAGGTGCTGACCCCTAGATACTCATCCTATGGTTGAGCTCAGTGGTTCCTTCTGTAAATTTATTAATATTTTGATAGTGATATTAAATCAGTTAAGGTTGGCTTCGAGACAAAATCCTTTGACATATTGTTATGATTGCTTTGATTTCCCACATGACTCTTGGCCTATCATGATTGACTAAATGGCTTGTTATATCTTAATGATTTGATATAAAGTGGGGGATTTACGTTTGCTTAAATTTTTGGTCGTAGCCTTGGTAATTCTTAATATTTATAATTTTGTTTAAATTATTAAACATCAGATTCATATATTTATCACTCTTATCCATATCAAGGAGATGCAGTTTTAAATGGTCACTTTCGAGCCTACTTTAATATTTTCCTAGGAGCTATGACTCCATAACCTATGACAGTTAAATTGGCTAGTGACCCTTTGCTTATACCTACATGCTTAGTACAGTAATTTACTCACTACCACTCATTTTCGTCTCTCTCATACAATGTAACCTTCAAAATGTCACATGGTTAACTAGAACACTTTTATTTTATCAAATAAGAGAAACACAATTTACTAACATATACAAGATACTTATTTAGCTATATATTTTGGGAGATTTTATATATAGATCCACCTCATCTCATTATGTTGATATACAATTAAATAAATGTTTATTGAAAATTGGGCTTGTGTTGCCTCTTCTCTCATGGTAGAGCTCATAATCCAAAGTGATTCGTGCAAGATTTTTAATCAATACTATATCTACTAGATGGACTAGAAAACACCATCAAACACAAATCCAAGGTATTGTACCTTTGTTATATGTGAATAATGATATTCTAAACATTGTGATAACATAACTCGAACTGGAGGAAAAAGCATGTTGTTGAGGTTGAGTTACAATCATATAAGGAATTTGTCTCCATTATTTTGTAAGTGAACGTTATTAGAGATAAGACTAACTCCATATCGCTTATATCAATATGAATATACTCAGTTCACCTTAATTACATTTAACATGATATAACTCAATAGGAATTTTGCACTTGTCTAGACTTTTATAATTTTCTCTAAGAAATACTGATTTTCATATCCTACAATCTTATTATAGGATCCTTTTACTATAATTAAATATAGGGGTACACATATTTTGTTTCTTTAACAGAAGCTAGAATTATTATACTAAAAAGGACAGGTTAAATAAATGATAGTATAACATGCATTTTAGGTAATGATATATAACCTACACAATATATGACGTTGATAATGTACATAATAAAGAATCTAATTGTAACTACAACTTGGAAAACCACTCGGGAAATAAACATGTTCCTCCCGACCATGAACATCCTTTTCTAGTTTCCCCAGACCTAAGATCTACTTTCCATAAGAATCAACAACATCTTTGATTCATATGTGGTGTATTTTATACATTTCTTATGAGCATATTTTTAGCAACACCCTGCTTTCAGGTCTACAACCCTTTTTTCCTAGGCCTTTTTTTCTTTCTTTCCCGAAAGATAATCCTTTCTTTTTATTGAAACCTTGCATTTTTCTCCCGCAACTCTTTATTCAACCCTACTTAGTATATTTCTCCGAAAAAGTGATTTAACATAATCCTTTTCTCCCATCATGTTAAATCAATATACTTTTTATTGATTTCATCTAGATATTTTTAGGAGGTTTTTTGGAAGGTCAAGCATGTGGTCTTAACCATAGATTTTCCAAAGCTGGAAAGAAATATTTCAACTTCAGTGTTCTTTTCTGAGATTTTTTCTAACACTTTATTTATTTTATTAATAATCAAAATGATTACATCATCACAAAATTTTACACATGGCTTCCATAGCCATTAAATCCAACAATATGTTCATGCCTTGAATAGTCAACATTAAATGTACGAAATAGAGGGGTATTAGAGTTAGCATTGCTAATTTGTTTAACGAGCAAAATTCCATGTGATTGACTTCAATTTAGTAATTTTGCGTAATGAGTAGTCATTATATATATAGACATAAAATGAAATT
>APFE030755660.1:0-33947 GCA_000404065.3 Pinus taeda
AATGAATATATATATTGATAATGAGTTGGAGAGGACTATGTCTTCTCCCAAGTAAATGTGAGGGTACATTGGGGAATGTGAAATGTAATTACATGGAGAGGACCATGTCTTCTCCTTAATAAATGTGAGGGTAAATTGGGTAATGTGAAATGAATACATACATTTTGAAATAATGGAAGGAGACCAAATTCTACCCAATATTCAATTTGAGAAGGTAAGTGGAGAATTTAAATAATGGAAATCATGAATTTTATATTAGACCTATATTTCTCAATATTTTTAGATAATGTAAACATTAACAAAATTTGTAGGATAAGATTTAAGTGGGGCATTACAATTACTAGTTGTAGCCATCTAGTTGTGTGAGGGAGAGGTGTGTTTGGTTTGGATTGAAGTCCAAAGGGAAGAGCCTTTAAAATTATTTTGTTTGAATCCATCATGGAATGATAGCAGAAGTGTGTGGGAACCTGGTCTTGTTAGAGGAAGATTGCGGCATCAAGACGAATGTTGTAATCTCTGTTTGATATTAATATATGAAACTATCGATTGATTTCCTACATGTTTTGTAATATTACATATTCGTGTCTTGATGCTTCTTGACTTGTTAAGTAGGTTGAATTGCAATTTTGTCTATTATTATGTTTGTGTGTTGTTGTTGTTTACTTGTTTTTGGAACTTGAAGAAGGAAGTGAGAGACTATTAGAGCGAGCAAGTGACAACATCATCAAGCAGGATAAGCAACCAAGAGGTAGGCCCTCTTGATTGATTCTAACCTAAGGAAATCTTCCATAGGATGTATGTGTTGTGGCTAGACCCATTATTGGGCTAGAGGAATTCATTCATGTCCACACTTATAATTTTACTTCACCACAAGCTCATTATCTGAGAAGTTGGACGAGAGACTCTTTTCTAGTACCTTAGAGATTGCATTCCCTAATGGGAATTTCTTCACACTCGACGACAAGTTCACATCATTGGCTTTCGATCGAGTGATTTCATGAGTGTTCGACTTCAGTTCCTTATTCGCATTCTCTGGATTGTGATGTTGGTACCTTGAGCGCCATCATCATTATTGGTGGTTTCTCTCACATTTGTTAATGGTTCACATCATTGGCCGCTAATCAAGCAATTTTCTATCATGTTCGACTTCGACACATCTATTCACATGTTAGAATTTGTACTTTGATCGGTTCATGTTGGAGCATAAGACCCTGGGCTTAGATTACTAAAGTCCAAGTTGCAAGGCGATATGACATGATGATGCGGATATACATGTCTCTTTCAGATGGATGGCTACAACCATACCATGAGTTGTTATATGTGATCCTTCTCATTATTGGATGGTTGCGACCATACCTTGGGTTCAATATGATCCTCCATACTAGATGGTTGCACCCATATCTTGGATCCATTTACATGATCTTTCTCTAGATGGCTACATCCATACCATGATTCATGTATCATTTATCAGAGTTTTTAGTGACGTATATGTATGAATGCTTGCTTGTAGGTTTTCCAATGACTGCCTCTGGTTACACACATCTTCTTGTAAAGCATTTCACCCCTCACTCTTTCTTTAAGGGGCATCTGTTTTCGACCTTCATGCTTTAAGGGGCATCTACTACACAACATTTTGTTGATGTCCCTATACTCCCCGTTCCTCGATCCTAGAGGACCTCTACAGTGAACTCTCTGTGCTTTGCTATCATGAAGAGCATGCCTTTACATCCATATTCATGTGCAGAACATTCCCCTCTTGTATCACTTTCCAAGAATCTTCCTTGAATCTTAGTTTTCAAGACCGACGCTAGTGATCAGTTCCTTCCCGACGAAGATTTGTAGAGTTTGAAACTAGACCTAGTGCCGAACAACGTAAGTGAGCCCTTCATCACTCACTCTGATCCTCTTTTTGCAAGTTTTTAAAAATGGAGTCAAAGCTTCTAGGAAGCTTCGTGAATGGAAGTTTGGTAAATGGTTGTGTTGGATATAGCCAAGGGAGTCTGTTTGCGCTCCTTTCCCCTATTAAGATGGAAAAAAAAGAAAGAGATAAGCCCTCTCCCATCATAAGAGGAACCATCTCCCCTCCATCAAAGCTATATAAGCTCCTCCTTTTCCAAGTTGAACTAGTCTTTTTTGGAGCTTGAATAACAAAAAATATATCTATAGCTTTAGCCTTCTAGTTTATGTGTAAAAAGGGATAATATTGTATTTGCTTTGGTTTGGAACTAAAGTAAAGAAGCCTTCCATTATTTAGGCTAACCATGAGATGCTAGAAGTATTGTTGGAACCTGGATACATCGTAGGAGACCTGCAACGTCAAGGCTTTGGTTGTATCTCTTTCTGAGATTTATATCAATACAACTAATGATTTATTTCCTACATTGAGTGTCATATTACATTTGATGGCTTAAGATTCCTTGACTTTTTAAATAGATGGAATGTGATTGTATGCTATTACATTTTCTGTTGTCTCTTGTGTATTTGTTTTAGGTATTTGAAGGAAAAGAATGAAAAGATGCTAGAGAAAAGGAGCGAGGTCACCATCAAGTGGATTAGCGTTCTAAGAGGTAGGCCCTCTTATTCGATTCTATTTTAAGGAAGTTGTAATTAGGTTATTCCAATTGTGTCTAGACCCACTCTTGGGCTAGAGGAATCACTATGTCCATAGAGGAGATTTACGTACTCCACACTTACCTAGAGGAGTCTAATTGTAAATTTACCTTATAGATCTTGACATTCCCCCATGTATTATCTTCGATTTTGCATATGTTCCAACATCATCTACTTATTTAATTTAAATTAATTACTAAGTGATGAGCTATTGATTTATATCCACTTTGTATTGAGAAACAAGAGTGGTGGAAGAACAAAAGTGGTGAATGAGATCACTTATCAATGCTTAAAAGGTTATTATTTCAAAAGTGCCTAGCTGTAATGGAGAAAGACGAACAAGTGAAACATAAGCATGAATATAATCTACAAATATTAGATGATAAATATTCTCTGAGCCACTCTTTAACAAAAATCATGTGAATATTAAGGTAAATGCTTGGGCTTCATTAGCTGCTTATTGAAAATCCTGCAAATTAAACCCAAATATTAAAGAAAGGTGAACTAGCTAACAAAATTAATCCTACTCCTATTCTAACTGACTCAAATAGAATATGACTAAGTATAGTCATACTTCCAGTGAAACCATTCTCTCAGTTTTATTTCTCCACATATAAAAATATCAAAAATTATAAACAAAAATAAAATTGCAGCTAGATTATCAAAAGGAAAATTCACCCTATTATGTACACCTAACAAGTTCAAGAAAATAACTTATTTACAAAATTATTACCTTGAAATTATTCCGATCATATGCCCACAGGATCATAAAAATCAGTATGTACTTCTCTCAATTCCTGGATGATATTCACAGGAAGAGGAAATAACAGGCTAGAATCAAATGATAAATATTTAAATATTATAGCTTGTTGTAAACTGACAGTATTATGTACAAAAGAAAGGTCAGAATATCCTAGAATTGAGGATCCTAAACATTTTTCAGGTAAATTATCAAGGTTTGAAAATGGGAATTAAATAACAAGTTTAGAAGATTTCTAGAAACAATATCTTGTTGGCCAAACTGTAATGATGCTCTCTCAAGTGCCAGAAGTTGTGAAAAACGCATTCGACAACAATGCAAGAATTTGCCAAACATAAACAAATAAAATCTCAAATAGAAGTAGTTGATGTTTATGCTTAAATATCTTGAGTTGATCCTCATATATGCTCACTAATGCACTTGAGGAGAGTCTAGAGTCATAATGTTCAATGTGCTAGTGTATTGTTTTCATAAATTCAAAAATAAAATTTAGAAGAACCATAAATTCAAACCGAAAAAAATGAAGACGAAGTAGATTCAAATTTACATTAATGTTACAAATAATGGCACAACACGGCTCGGATTTTCTTGTAAACAATTCCTTCCCACAAGAGTCAACATAAATTATGAAATTAAAATTATTGTCTTCATTCCCCTGTGGAGATGAGAAAATTTTAAGTTCATGATCCCAAAATGGTATTTCATTATTGTAGGAATCATAGATTGGAATAAGGTCATTACCATTGAAATCACTATGATGATTTAATGATTGAGAAATAACTGAAATATTTAAACTAATATTGTTTTAATCTTCAAAAATAGATTCACTTAAGGAATTGGGAAAATAGGAGTCAATTAAAACTATTTTTGAAGAAAAAGAGAAACAAGGTTCAGTATTTTCAGTTTTCAATTCATCATCATGAATAATTTCATTAGTATATTTTTTCTCTAAATAAGGTGAATTAGAACGAGGCAAAAAATTACGTGTAGATTTAAGAGAATCTTCAGGATTATTGAGAATATTATTGATTGAATTATCTCTACCAAAATGAGGATTAGACAATAATTCCTCTCTTTTCTAGAAATTAATTTGTGTTCAGAAGGATTGTTGATTGAATAACAATTAAATTATTGTCATAAAAAAGATCATGATAGAGACATAAATAAGAGATTGAACATAAATATCTGAAAATTTCTCTATTTAGAAAGGATTGCTCTAAAATGCACATTTCAGATTTTCCCACATTGCAGATTTCATACTGCTGGTCAATTTCTTCATAAAAATCATATTTTGCATGCATTTGATTGATTTTCAAATTGTTTCTAGGCTTTTCCATAACTTGTAATTTATTATCCGCAGAAGAGGATTGTAAATTAATTGCAGCAGACTGTACATTGCTAACATTCTCTAGTTGATTTATTTGTTATTGATTGTTGCTAATGGACTGTGCATTTTGTTGATTTTTTTATTTCATTAGATATAGAAACATTAATTAAATTTGAAGCAGTTCTAAGGCCATCATAATTTATTTGAGCCACAACAACTTATGTTTTTTTATTAGTAGTATTTGCAATTTCAATTTGTGGAGGATCAACATAGTCATTTTGAGCAATTCACTCTTTATCAACAATGGATGTGCTTTGTGGTTCTTCGTAATTATCACAAGACATAGACACTAAATGTTTGAATCATCCAATTAATTGGAATTGAGGAGGAAAATATTTGGACCCAAATTGCATTAAAGTTAATTTAAATCTAATGTAAAAATTATCCAAAGTCTCACCTTTCATCCTACACAATTCTTCTAATTGGTCACAAACCTCTTCACAGTCATATTCATGAAAAGTGTGAAAAAAAAAATTCAAAAATTCGTCCTAGCCATGTACAGAGGTAATTGGAAATGATGGACACCAGTATTTAGCTTAACCTACCAGCATAAGAATGAAGATCCTGTAAATAACACCCTCGTCAATATTGAACTTATTATCATTTAAACTAAACTGAAGGAAATAATCAAAAGCATAGGTCTTACCATCGAATTTGACCTTATACAAAGCCTCAACTACCTTTATCAAAGTGGAAGTTGTTGGAATACTGGTAAAGCAAATCCATGGTGATATTTTATGTGTAGTCATAGTAACAAGATAAAATATTTAAAGAAAGAATTTGTTGTGGCCCTCCTTCTAGTGCCAAAAATGTTGATGGCCAAAAATGTCCTCATCAAGATGTAAGGGAGACCATCTGGCCAGAACCCCAACTAAGCTCTCATCCATTTGATGTAGTGGTTCTGACTAGTTCAATTAGGTCTAGTTACCCTTATGCAGGAAAATTAACCTCTTCCTGCAATGTCCACTTCCACAAACCTGCAATCTTAAGAATTGCAAACTCTCTATAGAAATATGATTACTCATTCAGTTAACTATTACAATCATATAAAGACATTCATTAACATATATCCAGAGATATTACACAATCCATAAGCATGTAAAAATTCCAATTCATATGTACATGTTTGGCCTAATTATACATTCATTTGGTCGTTCGTTCTCATTGCCTATAGGCTTACAATAAATATAATTAAGAAATACAATAGCTTTTCCTAAATCATAAAATAACTCCCTGATTTATTCTAGAAAGCTCTCATTATTTATTCCCTAAATATTTCATGATTTATTCCCTAAATCTCTCATGTTTTTCAAGGTAAATTATATTTTTCCTTATGTAAAAAATCTTAGCTATCCATATAAAACTAATCCTATCCTAACAACCACATTTTTCTATAGATTTTGTAAATCTTAAAGATTTTCCATCTCATATGAGTTTTCAAAAAATCATAAGGAAATACTTTTAAATAATTAATACAATTAGTAAGGGAACCAATTCCCTTGTTAAATAAAAAGAGCCCTACACTAGTCAAAATATATTTTGACTTGGAATTTTGGATGTTCCTGCATCAAACTCCCAGGGTGAAAAAGAATCATGGTCTCCTGACCATGTATTGATGAAGAAAATCTTCCTGGATCCCAATTTTTTTTTGTAGTTGGTCCTTTTCCTTATCACAGTGATGCTACTTTATTTTCATCTTCTTTATTCTTCCAGGCTTCCAAGCCTTATGCTGCAATTATCTTGCTTCCTTGTTGATGTATACTCACTCTGTCATCGTCAAACCTCTACTATCTTCTTTCTTTCCTACAATATGCCTCCTGTAGTGTTATACGGGAATAGTGTCCACACGGATGCTGCTATTCCCACTAAGATGGGTGGCTATCTTAGAAACAAACAATCAAAGTCTACTATTGATTCCTTTTATGAAAATAAATGAGAGGAGAACCAAGAGGGCCAACCTGAGTCTTACGCTCGATTTCCTCTCCTTCTTGATAGAGTTTTGCCGCTTCCTCTTTGTCTTCTTAGCTTCAAAAGGACTTGTAGAATCACAACAACATACTACTATGAAAGAAACAAGGATGTAAATTCATAAACAATGCAGGATCAGATGTGCATTAACCATATAAAGCATATATAAACAAGTACACAAGAATATGGAAGGAAACAAGAATAGCTTTATTCAGATGAAAAGTAGTAAGAGGATTACAACCATGAGCTCTGGCCCAGCATCATCCTCTAGCTAGGAAGCCCTTCTTCACCTCAAGCAAAGCCAGATCACCCAACACTATGAATGTACACCAGAATACCAACAACACTTCTCTATAAGATACAAAATTCCAGCCTCCAGATCTCTGTGATGAGGGATCTATATAGATGATTATAGAGAGGTGAGTCATCTTTTGGGATCTTGATTAGTGTCTTCTCTCTGATAGTTCCTGCTTCCACTTGGAGAATGATGATCTCTTACTCATCCCTAGTCGAA
This sequence comes from Pinus taeda, assembly GCA_000404065.3. Lineage (NCBI taxonomy): Eukaryota > Viridiplantae > Streptophyta > Pinopsida > Pinales > Pinaceae > Pinus > Pinus taeda. The sequence goes on from APFE030755660.1 coordinate 7,240, forward strand.
AATTGGGTGGCATTTCAGAGGGGAGCTTATGGAAGATTCCATGATCTTCCACCTCGATTTTTGTCCCTGCATTTGTCCATTTCCGACCATCGCACCCTACAGAGAGAAATCAATATGCATCACATCCTGTACATTGGGAAGGTGATATGCATCGCACCCTCTGCATTGAGCTTTCAGTATGGTCCAATTTTGACCATTTATGAGCATTTTTCAGTGGAGAACTTCTGGTAGATGATGTAATCAGTTGACCTTGTTCCTTTAGGCAGTGAAGCAACACTTTTAGGGACTTAGAAGCCCTCAGTTTATGGACATTTGTGATTGGGGTTGAAGTGCCCAAAAATGCCTATAACACCCATATTCTAGAATTGCTTGTTTCTAAGGAGATAAATTTGAATTGGAGGTAATGACTTGTAAAGGGTTTAATAATTGGTGCCTAAAACTAACTTCTCTTACCCTATGTGTCCAAATAAATCCTCCCATCTCCTAGGGGAGAAGAGAAAGAAAGATCATGGGAAGATGTTGGTGAAATTCTTGGGGAGGATTCTTTGCATGTTGTAGTGAGATTGGCTATAGAATACCAATTGAGGAGGAGCCAAGGCCAAGGGATTGGAAAGTAGTGCTTGCATCCTACGTATCTATTGTAAGTTGTTCTATTTTCTTTAATCTGTATCATAATATCTTTCCCTCAATACTTGTCATTATTTGAATGAATTTGGATTGAGTTGGATAATATAATTTAGATCTTGCAAATCACTCTAATAGATATTTAGTAGGAGACAATATCTAGGTTCTTTGGTTGTGATATGTGCAGGGAATAAGTGGAAGCAACATAGACAAGAGGAGTGCTTGCATATAAGGCATCTATTGTATGATATTATATATTATTTAATGTGGATTATAATATCTTTCCCCCAAATTATGTGATTGTTTGAATGTATTTGGTTAGATTTGGGTTGAATTGAATAATATAATTTAGATCTTTCAAATAACTCTAATGTATCTTTCATAGGAGAGAATACATAGTCTCTTTGGTTGTGATATGTGCAGGATACAGGTGGAAGAGACAAAGACAAGATATCTAGGAGCTAAAGTGGGTTTATCAACAACTTCACTAGTCAATAGCTACATCAAAATTTAGAGGTAAAAGGTATGAAAATTCCATCTCCTTCCTCTCCATTTATGAAAGCATAATAGAGTCTATATCTAGGGAAATTTATTGAATGCTACACCCCTTTTATCTATATAGATCTTAAGTAGATATGTAGAGTGTGAAATATTAGCCATAAGAGGAAATAGTTATCATAGACCATTGGAGCATGGTTTCTTATGAAAAATTTCATTCTTCTTTACATGCTATGAAAAAGAAAACTAGAATATTTCATTTTATAATCATCATTTCTTAACTTTTAAGGGCTCTTTTAAGAGTTGCATTGGAGTGTTGCTTGTGAATTTTTGTCTTTGAAGTTGAATTTTGAAATGATTGATAGTTAATTTGATTTTGGTGATTGATTGATTATTATAAATTGAGAAAAATAAAGCTTGTATTCCTTCCCTTAGATAGTTTTCATCGAAAGGGAAAAACTTTCATTTTTGTGTTGCCATATTGCAATTTTTCTTTGAGTTTCAAAAAGAGTCATAACATAACTTGGTCCATTTTGTACCTGTGAGTAATAAAAGACCATTAAAATAAAATCACTTATTTTAGAATCAATCAAACCCTTTTATTTGAACCAAACCAACAAATAATAGGATTTAGGGCCTTGGATCAGCTTTGGAGAGTAGATTCTCCAAGGTCACAAAACTAAAAATAGGAACCACTAACAAGAGTTAAATTCATCAGTAGCATATGATGCTTGTTGATAAGGATGCTCTAACACAAGAGTCAAGCATGAGGAGGCATGAGAGAAAGTCGGGTGATATCCCCTCTCCACTTGTTCGAGTGTTTGGCACAGGGCCTTCACCTTACTAACCAATATCTTACTACGTTCATTCATAAAGGGGTTAATTAAATTATGAAGAATAAAATCAATATAGTGTAGGTATTTAGGGAGTGAGGGAGTAATTATAGGTATTTGGGGATATAAAAGGGGGTATTTATTACAAATAAGAGATATATATTAAAAATAGGGGTTATTTTTATTAGAAAAAATGGGGTGGGGGGGGGGGTTCAACAAAAGGATTTTGGGATTTTTTTTTATCAATATCTTGTGAGATTAGGGGTATTATTTAATATACCATGAATGCAAGTGTTATAACACAAGTTGATTAAGTGGAGACCATATGTTGTTTGGTAATGTACAAGGATCTATGAGGTGTGTGATCCTCTACAAACAATTGCCTCTATGAGATTTTTAGGTTTAGTTTCCTTTCCCATACACATGGTCTTGACCCATGACCATTTCCATAAATCATTTGATTGTGAAGTGGTATCCTCAGTGGCTATTCATATGGCATCTCATAGGTGAATGTAGGTGGGAAGTACTTATGGAACCTAAGGCAAATGTTTAGTCACTGTGCCAATATCCTTGGAGAGTGCCCCATGTTCGCGTGTGTACTTATACTGGGAAGGGCTATTACATGAAGGTTATCATCAATGTCCCTCACAACTTAATTTCCATGTATTGGGAGCTAGAATTTCCCAAGGTTTTATTTCTAGAAGGCCTATTTATACATTAGTTTTTCTATTGATAACTAAATTTTCTATGGGTGTGATCTACTAGTCATCGTGTCTAGTTTCCAATAGGGTAATTGGTTTCATTGGTTAAAACACATTTTAAATGTGTAGGTTTTCGAACCTGATAATCATGTTGTTGTTGTAATTCTTTTGGATATAAACTATGTAGATTTTATGAAACATCTAACATTTTGAGTGGAAACTCCACCAACTCAAGCTTTATGTTTCCCTAATTTTGGGTGGAGTGTCCACTCAAAAGATTAGACATTTTTGAAATTATACATAATTTATATCTAGAAGAATTGCATTAACAACATAAAATACATTTTTTTTTATTTTGGTTGATTAACGTCTTCAATGAAGCATCAACTCTTCACCCATCAGGTGAATATATTATTTGGTGATTATTCTTCTTACTTTATAAATCCTCATATGATGCCAAGCATTATTGGGTCATCCAATAGGAGAGGACCTACCTCCACTTCTTTGATTGTGACAAGAGGAGTCATAATGACAACCTATTTATCACCATTTAGTGGTATGGGTACTCCCACATTTACACATTGTTATAGACATATTTGGGCACTGCAACCCCAATCACATATGCCAATAAACCAAGGGCTTTTAAACCCCTAAAAGTGTTGTTTCATACCCTAAAGGATCAAGGTCAGCGGATTACATCATTTCCCAGAAGTTCCACCTGAAAAACTACTCAGAACTGGTCAAAACTGACCCATACAAACTGCTCTTTGGCCCAGGTGCGATGCATCTCACCTATTACACACGGGGGGTGCAATGCATACTGAAAAGGCCTTCTATAGGGTGCAATGGGCAAGAGTAGACAAATGGCAGAGGCAGTTGGCTAAGTGGAAACCCAAAGAATCTTCTAGAAAATGCTCATATGACACTTGCCTCTCTGAATTCGCCCAGGGATGAGTAAGAGATCATGAAATCTCCAAGTGGAACCAAGAACTATCAGTGAAATGACACTAATCAAAAACCCAGAAGCTTACTGACCCCCCTGCAAATATCTATATATGGATCCCTCATCCTAGAGATCCAAAGGCCGGAATTTTGTAATCTGTAAGGAAGTGCTATTGGTTTCTCTTTGAGACATTGTATTTTTGGGTGATCTTGCTTTTCCTAAATCAAACAGGGACTCTCATGCCGGCAACAACGTGATTGGCACCTCAAGTACACAAACCACAAAGGCATGATCTGGTAAGGCCTTTGCAGTTTCCAGTAAAAGAGCAAATGACAAACTTCCTGCCTTGGAGGTTAACGCTGTGTCATCGGACAAAGGTAAAGAACCGAAGCAACCAGGGGGCAAGAAGAAAGGGAAAAACAAAAAGAAGAATAGGAAGATTCGACTCCTGAAAAATCTTCTGAAAACCCTCCTGGGAAAAAGAAACCTACTCGAGCATGTTTTATATGTGATGGGGACCATTGGACGAAAGATTGTTCACATCGAGTTGAGGTCACGAAGTTCTTCAAGAAATCGAGTACCTCGGTGGTATTGACTGATCCATTTCCAAACCCAGAAACTAATCTGGTTGCTATCGATAATGCTTCCCCATACCAAGTGCTTATGTTGTCCATTTCAAAACAGCAAAATGATGCTTTGATATCGACAAGGAATAAAGATTATGGGAATCCACAGATGCCGAACAACAAGGCTACAGATCAACCTAGTAGTTCGACAACAACTTTGTCCGAAGTTGTGCCACCCATCATTCTTAAGCTAACAATAAAGCCACCAAAGGGAGTAGTACATAAATCGACATTTAATCGTCATGCTCGAGTAGCATAGAATTATAATATAGTAGAGGATCTGGCCCAATTGCCATTCACTATGTCGACACTTGAAGTACTGCAAAATTGCCCCTCCCAAAAGCAAGCTTTATTATCAGCAATAGGTGAGATTGACCCAACGGATTCTAATCTTGTGGCCTTTAACCATAAAGGATACGAACCTCAGTTACCAGCTTAATTCGATTTCCTCATACAAGTAAAAGTCCTCAACAAGACTGTTCATCGAACAATCATTGATGAGGGGGCATCTACCTGTATTATGTCAATGAGTTGCTGGAAAACTTTAGGCTCACCACCCTTGTCAAGATCATCAATGACATTAAAAGCATTTGATGCACGAACATACACGCCGTATGGGATTTTAAGTAACTTACAAGTTGAATTGGGGGGCAAGACATTAGAAATTGAAGTCAAAGTTATCGATGGAAACCTCAATTACAATATCCTACTGGGAAGGCCTTGGATTTATGCTATGGCCGCTGTTGTGTCAACATATTTTAGAAAGATTGCATTTCCCTTCCAAGGCAAAATTACAATCATTGACCAACTAACCATTTTCCCCAATAGTTCACAAGCTACGGGAAGCATTTCAATGATCCATGGAAGCTCTCAATCACTTCAAAATGTCGGAGTAGGCCTCCTAAAAGACCCTGCCTTAATGGGTACTTTTTCCCTCCCACCTCCGAGTAATCTGGCGGAAGTGGCCACAGTGGAAACCTGTAATATGGTATCTTCTACATTAGTAGAGATTAAGAAGATTTCCGAACATTTTTTTAGCATGGATCATCGCCAGGTATTGCCTCGAAGCCCCATAGAAATTTTGTAGCAAACAATTTTCTTGGCCTTGGCGGCAAACCCAAATCAACACTCATCAAGTGTTTGGATAGATAGGTCTCTAGAATATGGCACCTCTTCAGATCCTTGGTCACGTATACATGTTACAGACGAAGGAGTCATTCATTCAATGATGATAGGAGAGGGACCTTGGGAAGATTACCACCATCGTTCCCATCTTCAAGATAACAATGAAGATTATTCCAGTGACCTTAATCATCCTTTAGTTTTTGATTTTCTATCAAATACTGTAAATACGGTGGATTCCGAGCGAAATCTGTCCAATATTGAAGAAACTATCACCATAAATATCTTGACCAAACCTAATGTTGTAGAGAATATTCATGTTGGTGAATCTTGTTCTTCTTCAGAACTAGAAATATATTGTGCTCTCTTTCGTGAATTCAGAGATGTCTTTGCCTGGTCATATGAAGAAATGCGAGGCATTGACTCGAGCATCGTTGAACACGAAATAAAGATGTATCCATATGTCAAACCGGTACGACAATGACTTCGGCAAGTTCACCCAAAGAAAGTCGATGCCATCAAGGCAAAAGTTGAAAAAATTTTACATGCTGGTTTCATTTACCCTGTTCCTCTAAATGATTGGGTATCGAACATTGTTCCTGTGATGAAAAAGCAAGGAACAATTACAGTGTGCGTTGATTACAGGGATGTAAATCAAGCTTGTCCAAAGGACAACTACCTACACCCTTCATCGACTAGATAATTGATGAATGCGCCGGATGCGAAATCTTTTCATTCATGGATGGATTTTCCGGATACAATCAAATAAAAATCCACCCACAAGACCAGTTGAAGACTGCATTTATATTTCCATGGGGCACATTTGCGTACCATAAACTACCTTTCAGTTTAAAGAACGCAGGGGCAACTTTTCAGAGGGCAGTGAATTACGCCTTCCACGACATCAAACACATCGTTCAACTGTATCTCGATGATCTACCGGCTCATTCGCGAAAGTGGACTAGGCATCTGCAGCATTTGAGAGCTATATTTCTACGTTGCTGAAACAACAAAATATGACTCAATCCACACAAATGTGTGTTTTGTGTCAGTTCTGGTTGTTTACTTGGTTTCGTAGTTTTTAAGGACAGGATTCGACTCGACCCATGTAAGATTAAGGCAATCATCGACATGCCTCCACCTTCAAATTTGCTTCAGATTCAGAAACTCCAAGGGAAAGCAAACTTTCTAAGGGGGTTCATTCCAAATTACGCCGAACTTGCTAAAGGTTATACGCGTCTTTTGAAAAAAGAAGTGCCCTTTAACTAGGATTAGGTTGTGCAAGCTTCCTTTGATGCTTTAAAAGAATCCCTAATAAAAGCATCATTAATGTATGCTCCTGACTATCAAAAAGACTTTAACCTGTATCTAGCTGCAACAGATACAACCATCGCTATGGTTTTAGTACAAGAAGAGAATGGAATTGAACATCCTATCTATTATTTAAGTAGAAACTTAAATGATACAGAAAGCAAGTACTCTTATGTTGAAAAGATGGCTCTAGCAGCTGTTCAATTAGTACAAAGATTTTGACACTGTATCCTCTTTCGCAAAACTACCATTTTGTCAGATTTCAACCCTATGACTTACATTTTGTCGCGTCAATTACTAGGGGGAAAATATTTGAAATGGATAGCCATTTTGCAAGAGTTTGATCTGGAATTCACAAAATTCAAATCATAGAAATCTCTGGTTCTCGTGGAGTTACTATGCGACCTCCCATCATCGTCCAATGATTCAACATCCAAAGCATCAATCGTGGATGAATCTTTGTTTCTGATATCGTCAAGCGATCCGTGGTATGGAGATATACTGATCTATCTCCAAACTGAAACTTATAGGCCTAATACCTCTCACTTCGAACAATGACGTACTTGAACCCCGGACAAAAGACTACATGATCGTCGGTGATACACTTTACCGTCGAGGTATCGATACAGTTCTGCGAAGGTGCCTCACGCATGAGGAGGCCAAAAAAGTCCTAAATGATTGTCATTTAGGCGCGTGTGGGGGGAATCAATTTGGTTACGATATGGTACAAAAGATCTTACAAGCAGGTTACTTCTGGCCTACTATATTCAAAGATTGCATAATCGCAGTCAGAAGTTGCCATGCTTGTCAAATCTTCGACCGAAAAACCAGACTACCACCTGCACCATTGCATCCAGTAGTTGTTGTTGGACCATTCGCCAAATGGGGCATAGATTTCATGACATGTAACCCCACCTTGGATGGGGCACATGGGTATATCATAGTCGAGTTGACTATTTTACAAAATGGGCCAAGGCGATGCCTACATTAAACAACAGTGGCGAAACGACTACTCTTTTCTTTTTCAATCATGTAGTCTCTAGATTCGGTGTTCCACAGGCTATAGTCACAGATCATGGATCGAATTTTCACAATCACATGATGGTTGAATTAGCTGCCAAATTAGGACTATCCCATGACAGTTCTACTCCATATTATCCGCAAGCTAACGAACAAGTTGAAGCCATCAACAAAGTCCTGAAGCGCATGTTACAAAGGATGATTGTAGTCCACAAATGGGATTGGCACTTAGTCCTGTACTCAGCCTTGTGGGCATATAGGACATTGGTGAGAAATACGACCAGATTTACACCCTTTCAGTTGGTGTATGGTCTTACCGATGTAGTGTGAAATTTCATCTCTTAAGCTCGCAGTCGATTTACTTCCCGAAACTTCAAAAGAAGAGGCTCGTTTCTTGGAACTAATCCAATTGGATGAAACCTGTCATGATGCCACTTTGGCTAACAAAGCTCACAAGAAATGAGTCAAGGCACAATTTGACAAAAATGTCAAACCCCGTGTCTTCTCAGAAGGTGACCTGGTCTTGCTATACGACCAGGAATCCAATAAGTTGGGAGCAGGTAAGTTCGAACCATTGTGGATTGGCCCCTACATTGTTAAAAGAGTATTAGCAAAAGGAGCCTACGAGCTAGTAGAGTACGATGGGATTCCACTGTTACAACCCTGGAACGGGTTGTATCTTAAGCATTACTATGCTTAATCAAGTGTAGTAATCTCTTTATATGCTTTTGTTACGTTTCTGTTTACATCAAGAGTTGTCATTTTGGTTAGGTAATCCACTTTGAATTTGTTGTAGATGTCAGACCTGTTGGGATCATTTGTTGGGTATGCCGATGGAGCTAGTCGTAGTACGTGGAACCTATCTTCTACAGCCTGGGCCATTTTTGATCCAAGCGGTGAGTTAGTGAGTTTCAGAGGCATATGTATTGGTTGATCAACGAACAACATCGCTGAGTATAGCGCGTTGATGGAGCTTCTCTCTGATGCCATCACACATGGCATACATCGACTTGTTGTCAGGCTAGACTCACAACTCGTCATCCTACAACTTACTAGCGTCTATTCTGTTCGAAATCCAGCTATCTATCGTATGTTCCTAAGGGTCAGGATTTTGGAAAGGCAGTTTGATTCTATTCGATATCAACACATTTCCAGAAACTTAAACACATTAACTGATTCATTGAAAAATTATGTGTTAGATAGACATTTGCAGCATTTATAAAGGAAAAAGCATTTCAATTAACATTTGCATTAGGATCACATCACTTAACCAAAATAAAGCTTCGAAAATCAAAAACATATATAGCTGTTTATAGTTTTTACAAAATGTTCTGTGTCTAGGACAAAATCGGTCATACGACCCAAAAACTCAAAAATGCAGAAAAACACCCTAGACTAATGGTGCTAGTGATAACAAGTCACTGCCTATGCAATCATATGTAAGAGCCTAGTCCATTGACTCGGCATGTCAGTGTTATGGCGCTGTAATCTCAGAGGTAACTCATCGGTCCTCACATCCTGAATACCAAGGGTGAGACCCTCGATCTGATCTTGCAATACTGCAAGGGTCTCTGCTATGTCCAGATCGCAAAGGACAACCCTCCCTATAACCTCTCCCACTGGAACGACAGCTGCTACCCTTGGGCACGTTGCTGGTTGCACCAGCCCAACATCTGCACAAATATATGAGTTTGATTAGGTTTGATAACATTTAAAAAACACAAGAACATTATAAAAGCAATAAACAAAGATATGGTTAGATCATTTTACCCATGAAACTCCACTGCTCGCCAGCCAGTAGCACCAAATCTAGGTCGCCTTGGAAATCCATCCCAACGTATGGATACTCAGCAAAGACCATCTCCTGATGGTTGAACCACTCAAAGAAGGCATCAAAGAACGAAATCTGTGACTGGCTAGCATGTCTAGCTTGGAGGTCGACCCATCTCTGCATCCGTGGTTCCTCCGTGCTGGCAATTCGAGTGAAATGTATTGCGGCTGCATCAGTGGGATGCTCTCCAAGGTGAAAGTAGTCAGAATGGAATCATAACTGAAGTTCTTGGATCTTCCATTCTTCACCTTGGAAAGTTGTTCTTTTATAATCGCAAGCACTGCCTCACACCAGTTGAATACCTTTGGTTCCAGGCATTCTAAAGCATAATGCATATACGATTTGTTGACCAAATGAAGAGCTACACTACCAGCCAATCTAGCAAAGGTGAATAAAATAGTCCTCAAGGACCGGTCAGTGACATCTCGAATATTGATCTTGCCATCCCTGCTTAGCTGAGGTCCATCTCTACAAAAATGGCGAATATAATGCCTCACAGATTCACCCCCACGGGCAGATCCTGATAGTGAGAGAGGGGTACCACACCTCGATAACCCAGTCAAGAAGTAGATATCCTCAAATATCAAAGGAATAGATTTGCCTCTAATCTGGAACACCTGGTTGGTCGGATCCCATGCATCGAGAAGATATTGCAACAAATTGATTTGCTGCCTCATGCTGGATATGCGGAAGAATTTGAGCAAGCCACAGTTTCGCAATGCAGTAACCATACCCAGATCATGTCCTCTTCTTCATGCTCACGTTCACGCCATGTAACGACCATCTTGATCCAATGAATCTCTGAAACACAAACAAGAGATGAATTAGGATCCTGATTTGGGCAAAAACAGGCAAAAATTTCATGAGAAAACATTGCATAAACTTTCCCTCTCGCGCCCGTCGCACCCTGGCTATGTATAGGGTGAGATGCATACTGACTGGCCAATGGCTAGCTCAGTATGCATCACACCTTTCGATGCAGACTAGGCGCGATGGGGAGAGAATGAATTGTTCAAACCCCTGAGGCCTAGAAGAACAAGAAAATTTGCTCAGAATCAGAAAAGGAAGGAATGCAATTGAAGAGCTCATGGTTATCTCCTACCTGGTCTTGACAGTGCAAAGAATAGTCCACAGGATCTCCTGAAATCAGTTGATGAAATTTGAGGGAGAAAATACCTCCAGAGCTCCAATAATCCCAAATTTGAATGAAATGGTAAAAATGAGAGGTAAAACTACTTTTATGTTACTGTTCATGTAATTCAAGTAAGATGTTCATTTTTAACTCATTTTTCAAGCATGTATTTACATTTCTAATCAATTTGATGGAGCAATTGAACAGGTAGTACGACCGTCAAAAGAACATAGTGTTAATGGTGAATTGAACATCTCTGACTATTATCACAAGCAATGTTACTGCAGGGTTCAAGCTCGTTAAAAAATAAACCCGCCATTGAGCATAGTTTCTAAAGATTCAAGCTCACTAAAAAATGAATCCACCCTCAGTAAATAACCTTTGTGATTACATTGCTATCAGCCTTTTTCGCCTTGGTTGTGTTCTTAGCGTCACCTCCACTCTTTTAACTGATCATACGCCTCCACTTGATTGTTTACCCTTTTGAGGAAGAACTACGACGAGTGATTATATTAGCCACCCTCTTTACACTATTGTGCCTGAGAAGTTCCAAACTTACCTGGAACCAGTTGCTACCCGAAAACATCACTCGTTCCTAAAAAACGAGTCTCTTTTAAGCTCTTTTTAGACTCGTAAAATATGAAAAGATTGCCGATCTACTGGCCTTTCCAGCTCTTTAAAGTAAAGGGAAGCGCCATCCCTCTACATTTTGATCTTTTTGGACATGAGGGATCATTCCACAAAAAGATCGAGTGCTTGTCTTTTCGGCTCGCTAAAACTATCGAAAAGTCATCCCTTTCATATTATTTTATAATTTTTTGGACTTAAGGGATTATACCACAAAAAAGGACTACTGGAGTTTCATTTGCGTCTCTTTTCAAACTCTCTAAACATGAAAAGGACTGAGTTGTCTTTGTCATTAAACTCGTTAAAACAATAGTGACAAACTTGTTTATCCAGACAAGAGCGAGTTTCACTGTCGCTAGGCTCGTTAAAATATAGCGACAGGTTTGCCCGAAAGGAAAATTATAGAACAAGCATATGTTATCCTCCTCAAGCTTGATAAAAATAAAGAGGTAGTGGTCAGCAATGACTGGGGAAAAAGGGAAGAAAATTTGAAGAACTTCATTAGTAGTAGGTCGCTCTTGAACATGACACTTTCACTCCATCACCATGATTGAGTCGGGTTGGGTTATTCCATTCACCAGTCACATCGCCATTGGTCCTCTGTACCATCCATTTTTGGGGTTAATGCTACCAATCCATTTCAATATCGCCGATATGTTCAAGAGAAGTCGTTTAGAGAATTCATCAACCCAGCTAATGCCTCATCCACTGCAATACCTTCACTCTCCATTTTTCATGACCACCATTCCTGAACCTTGTATCATTAGATCGTTTTCACCTCCACATAGTCATTTGCTTCGTTTCATGTCGTAGATGTGGGATTCATTAAGGCCCTCCTACGACGGGTCACTTCTTTTCGACATCAGCTCATTATCCAAGAAGTTGACTTAGGAACAACCCTTTCAGTACTTTGAAGCTTGCATGCCTCAATGACAAGTTTCTCACTTCTGGCGATAGGTTTACATCAATGGCCTTCGACCGAAATATTTTGCATGGTGTTCGACATCGACTCATATATTTACACCACGTGAATTTTACTATAGTACCTTGAGGGTCATTATCATTATCGGTGATTCCTCTCGTGCCTGTTAACAACTTACATCATTGGCTGGTAATCAGGCGATGTCTTTCCATGTTCGACTTCATAACATCTTTTCACATGGATCGACTTGTACACCGGGCGAAGATTGAACGAGTTTGAAGACCCCAGATCTAGTTTCATTCATCCAGGCTGCGATATATTCAGGAAAATAAAGACATAAAATGTACTACATAGCTGCACAGATGATCATACAAGCTAAAGGATGATGGCTCTACAAGAATCACCCGTCTGCAATAGCAGATGATTGTCTGTCCTATGTACATGAAAATGAATTTATAAAGCTGAGCATGGGAATGCCCGCCTCAGCTAGATCATGAAAATATTATGAAGATAATGTATTGTATTGTATCTTATTATAGGTCACCTTCCAGTTCGAAAAACCTCGGATCCCCATGATAAATCATTTCACCTGACATCAGAAGATTTACGACCTCATACTTTAGGGGGCAACTGTTATAGACATATTTGGGCACTACAAACCCAATCACATATGTTGATAAACAAAGGGCTCTTAAATCCCTAAAAGTGTTGTTTCATACCCTAAAGTATCAAGGTCAACGGATCACATCATTTCCCAGAAGTTCCACCTAAAAAACTACTCAGAACTGGTCAAAACTGACCCATACAGACTGCGCTTTGGCCCAGGTGCGATGCATCTCACCTATTACACACGGGGGGTGCGATGCATACTGAAAAGGCATGTTGTAGGGTGTGATGGGCAAGAATAGACAAATGGCAGAGGAAGTTGGCTAAGTGGAAACCCAGAGAATCTTCTAGAAATTGTTCATATGACACTTGCCTCTCTAAATTCGCCCAGGGATGAGTAAGAGATCATGAAATCTCCAAGTGGAACCAAGAACTATCAGTGAAATGACACTAATAAAAAACTAGAAGCTGACTGACCCCCCTACAAATATCTATATATGGATCCCTCATCCTAGAGATCCAGAGGCTGGAATTTTGTAATATGTAAGGAAGTGTTGTTGGTTTCTCTTTAAGACATTGTATTGTTGGGTGATCTTGCTTTTCACGAGGTGAAGAGGGCTTTCATGCTGGGAGGATGATGCTGGATCAGACAGCTGGGTTGTAATCCTCTCTTCTATTTCTACTATCAATAAAGTTATTTGAGTTTTCCTCCATATACTTGTGCACTTGTAAATCTTGTATTTGTGAATGCAATTGTATGGTTAATTTACATCTGATTCTACATTGTTTATGGTATTATAGATCTCTATGCTTTGATGGTATTTTGCTGCTTTGCCTCTACAAGTGTTCTTTGAAGCGGGACAAGTGAGAAAGGAGTGGTGAAGCTCTATCAAAGGAGAGAGGAAACAAGCAAGGAGCCAAGCGAAAGACTGAGGTTGGTGCTCTCTTCTTCTCCCTTATCTATCATCCATAAAGGAAAACACAAAGTTGCTTTGAATTGTTTGTTTCTAAGATAGCTACCCGTCTTAGTGGGACTAACAGATCTAAATAGACACTAGTTTTCCTGGAAACACATATATGACACACAATCACTCGATTTGAGGAATGACACTAGTCACTTCATTTCTTACCATGAGTATGCCCAGTATTAGTATGCCCATTACAATATCACAAGTGCCCACATTTGAACTTTTATTGGAAGTGGGTTTCCACCTATTTATATCATTCCTATAGGCATCTTGGTGATACCAAATGCTGGTTTACCATTAGGTTGGAATTTTAACCTTGGGCCTTGTACTTCCTCTAGCACTTTTCCTAGCATTAGGGGTAGTCATGTCTCTGGGGGCACTAATGTCCCTATGAGCAATTATGTCTCTATATGCACCAATTTGCCTAGGGGTAGTTACATCTCTAGGGTAAATAATGTCCCTAGGGATAGTTATATGGATATATTCACATTGCCCTACCCCACCAACACTCCCTTCACACTTATTACTAGTCATATGCTAGAAAATTATTTTGTGAATGCTAACCAAGGGTCCCTTCTATTAGGGGACTCTTGCAAATTCTCTTCCTTTAGAAATGTTGGTGTCCCTTTCATGGCCATATTGAATATTATTAGATTGAATTTGAGCTTACTGGTCTAGTTGATCTTCATTCCAATTGTCCCAAATTATCCTAATACTTTTTTACTAGTAAAATATATTCCTCTTCCTTCTGCCCCTTCAAGTGAAAGTCTGGCTTATAGTAACTAGAAGTCTAAAAGGAAGAAAAAGAAAAGTGAATACAAAATAATAATTCATCAACCATTTTAATTCATGTCGAATACATGTTACCAACCACTACAAGTCATGGTGGAGACAATTTACCAACAATCGTGAGTCATGTTAAAGGCGAGTCACTAACCGCTACAAGTCATGCTGGTGATGTTGGGGTACATTGCACTCGATGTTTCATCGAGACCCCATTAGGACCTACAATTGCCCCAATATTATACCCTATTCCATACAATATTAGAGACATGTATGACCACTTTTCAATAACTACTAGGCATTCCCTATCATTAGACACATTTTCTATTTTTAGTAGGTCTATTTTTAGCATTGTAGAAATAACTCAAAATTTGCAGCTGCTAATGAATTTAGACTGAAAACAATAGACAAAAAATTCATCTACTCAATCTGTGGAAGGGAAAAAATACAATAGAAACACATGCAATCATTTAGTCACAAAGGACACAATATTTTTACTGGGGAATCCGACTGGGGAAAACCCCTCCTATGTTTGTATTATATCTGATGAGACAATGATTAATTATAATGACATATTCAATCCTTGAAGCTCAACCTACACCGCAATGTTGATATCCTACTCTGACCAACACTTACCCAAAATAGGCCTGCAACTTCCTCCTATTTCCTTGCCCAATTCCTGCTCCTAAAGAATGAGAAGCTCTTATTTCCTTGCACAATTCCTGAGGAAATTTGTTCACATGCTACATGAAAACTTTGTACATTCAATAGTATACAATAATAATTACATTGATTCCTTTTTCCTCCACTCAACTAGGCAATTTGAATTTCACACATGACTAGGACTATTTTTAGTAAATTGACTAGTTAACTGAGAGATCAATGAGTTAACAATAGTTACAACTACCCAATTGAACTCATACCAACTCTATTAATGACTAGAACTCAGATAATTGAGTTTCACTAACTATAACTCTACTATATTGCTAGATCTTAGCAATCAACTCATGCACAACTCTACTTCTTGTCCACAAACTCAAATTGATTGACTTAACTAAGTGACTTGGCCATGTCATTCTTGCTAACTACAACTCAAGTCATCATGCTAATGTTGAAATTCAATTTCTCCATTTGACTAAGGCACAAGTTAAATGAAGCATTTTCTTGCTACAATTTTACACTCCCTCTTAGCAAGAAAAGGGTTATGAAAAACCCCAAACCTACTCCTTTGTAGGAATGTATTGTAACACAACTAAAACTCCCTCTCACTGTTGTTGTTGCTACTGCAACAACTACAATTAAGAAGCATCCAAAATACCGAATCAACTGTGTCTCCGTGTTGCAACTGTCTCCCAAGATCTGATTGCGTCAACCGACACTGATCCCTTTGCTACTGAATATTGTGGGCCCAACAAGGGTAATGATCCATGAGAAGAGTATACAATAACTATGGTTTCTCTCCTATGGACCTTGCCCAAATCTTTGCAACTCTAGATCTAAGGCTCTACATCACCCCACTTCACTCCTAGAGGTATGGATGCATACATGGGAAAATATACCTCTAGCTTGTAGATATTTTTATCTCGAACACCAATTTGTTTTACTTGTCCAATAGAAACATGCTTCAAATCTTCCTTCCCTCTAATGAACACCACATCATATCCTCTAGCTTCAAGTACAACTACAAAAAATAGATTTTTCTTCAGACTAGGCACAAACTAGATCCTTTAGTTGAAGATGGGATCCTAACTCCCTATTAAAGGTGACAATGCCAATCCATCTGGTACTATACCTTTCATCATCTCAAAGCTCTATGTGTAATTGTATGTCCTTCTCCTTTAAGCTATTGAAGAACTCCTTATTTCCAGTCATCTGAAATGAAGCACCAGATTCTAAGTACCACTCACTCCCTCTTATTGTGCTTTCCATGAAAGCAATGAAGGTGAAATATAACTTGAATTGGAATCTCCTCCTGCTGTTGTTGCAGGTTCCTTACTGGATTTCTTATGTGGACACTTGGTTTCATAGTTTACATACTCATGGTAGTGAAAGCATTTAATTTTACTAAGGTCTTTCTTATTTCTATGGTTATGTCTGGATTCTTCCTCACCTTGGGCCTTCTTGCATTTCTCATTCTTTCCTTTGCCAACTAGAGTAAAGAATTATTCCCCATTAGTATTGAATGAGAATCCATATGTAGTGTTTCTTCTAATCTCCTCCTGCACCAAGTTAGACCAAAGTCTCTCCTTGTCTCTTCCATTAACTAAATCATAATATCTATGCTAGGACTTCAGAAGAACATGGAATGCTAATCTCACAATTTAAGATGGTGGTACATTCTCTCGAAATCCTCCAAGTTCATCTTTGACCTGAGTGAATATGGAAATGGTTTCATTTTTTTTGCATTTGAATTTTCCTGAGCTTATCTTTCAATGCCAATTTCATGGCATCAATGATGCTTTCAAATAACTCTATGAGGGTTTTCTACATTGCATAAGTAGTCTGATTTCCACGCAACTCAAAACCACATGGTATCTGACTCCCTCCATGATAATCCTCCTGGATTTTATTGTGTCTTTCTTCCATTGAGCCAACTATTGTGCATCTAATGTTGTTGGTTTTGGAATATCAATTTGTGTGTACTCCAATACTCCATTGTCATCCAAAACAACTTCCATCCTATCTTTCCAAGCACATAAATTCGAAAGACATTGTTCCTGCACTGAAGAATACCTGCACCAGAAATCTACTATTCAAATTTTCTTGAGAGATTGATCAAGAACTTGGTTAATATCTAGTTTTCAATATCTCTAATACCATGTAGAAATAACTTGAAATTTGTAGTTTCTAATGAATTTAGATTGAAAACAATAGACACAAATTTATTATACTCAATCTGTGGAAGGGAAAACATACAATAGAAACACATGCAATCATTCAATTGCAATTAACATAGTATTTTCATTAGGGAAACCAACTAGGAAAAACCCCTCCTCTATTTGTATTATATTAGATGAGACAATGATCAATTACAATGACAACTTCAATCCTTGAAGCTCATCCTGCATTGCAATATTGATCTCTTGCTCTACCTTCTTTAACCAACACTTAGCCAAAATAGGCCTCCATCTTCCTCCTATTTCCTTGTGCAATTCCTACTCCTATAGAATAGGAAGCTCCTATTTCCTTGCACAATTCCCGAGGAAATTCGTTCACCTTCTACATGCAAACTTTGTACACTCACTAGTATACAATAATTACATTGATGCCTTTTTCCTCCACTCAACTAGGCAATTCAAATTGCATGCATGAATAGGGTTATTTTTAGTAAATTGACTAGTTAACTGAGAAAACAACAATTTAACAATAGTTACAGCTACTCAACTAAACTCATACCGACTCTATTCATGACTAAAGTTTAGATAAATAACTTTCACTAACTATAACTCAACCAGATTGCTAGAACTTAGCAATCAACTCATGCACAACTCTACTTCTTGCCCACAAATTCGAATTGACTGACTTAACTAAGTGACTTGGCCATGTCACTCCTGCTAATTGTAACTCAAGTCATCTTGCTAATGTGGAAATTCAAATTTCTCCATTTGACTAAGGCACAAGTCAAATGAAGCCTTTTCTTGCTACAATTTAACAAGCATGGGGTGCCACCTAGGATGACATGTGGTGCTGAATAGATATTTGTTGTAGGATAATATGGCTAATTTCACCCCATTGATTCAAATTATCCCATGCCTAGGTCTCCCTAGATTGGTGACACAATTCCTCCCACATATATAGTTGTTGCCACCTAACTTATCTCACCTACCACCTATTAGTTGACTTTTAGTCCTATTTTGGAGTTTAACTGGTTATTATTTTGCATCAATGAGTTATTAGTTAGTTCTAACTATAAATCCAATTACTTTT
This sequence comes from Pinus taeda, assembly GCA_000404065.3. Classification (NCBI taxonomy): domain Eukaryota; kingdom Viridiplantae; phylum Streptophyta; class Pinopsida; order Pinales; family Pinaceae; genus Pinus; species Pinus taeda. The sequence continues at coordinate 25,714 of APFE030755660.1, forward strand.
TGTTGACTCCATTTTAGAATATTTTTCTAATTTTGGGTCTCCTAGTCTAATTTTTACTCACTTTCCAACTAAGGAAAGTGTTTTTGAGTTATACTGAGTGCATACACATGGAACCTCAACCTAATTCAATTTGGTTCTTCCTTCTAGAGACTATATATATTGTATTGATGTTCAACAATAAAATCTTATCATATTTTATGAGTAATTCAAATAGTCTCCTTGGTGCATTAGTTAATTTCTCATAAATTTTTGTTCTCTCTTCTTTATTGTTTTGCAAGCAGTTAGTCCAGTATTTTTTCATTCTTAGATCCTATGATTGTGATTAATATCCAACATGGTATCAATGCATAAGTGAGTTTGTGAAAATTACTAATATTTTATTTCATATTTTACAGGATTAGAATAACCCACAGAAAATGGACCAGCTCACAATTCTCCTCACTCCTTTTAATTACTTTCACTGGAAGCTAGAGATCCTTCTATTGTTGTGAATAAAGGGACTATATGGGATTACAATGGGTAATTAAAATGATCTTACATCTTCCATTGAGTAATTTAATAATTTAATAGGATGGATGAAGCCAACATGATACTTTATTTGTTTATCTCTCCTGATCTAGTATTTCATGTTGAGTCATGATCAACACTTGAGGAAGTTTGGACAAAACTGGAGGGATTGTTTGGAAATCAAGATGAGTATAGAGGACATTAGTTAGAGAATGGAGTGATTACTCTATATTCCAACCATTTTGATACTATATATTACTTCTTCTCAAGATTCAAGGCTTTGGTGACACATGTAAAAGCTTCTAGGATAGATAGAAAGGAGGGACAACTTATCCTTTTCATACTTTCTAAACCATGTCCTCAATATTATCTCTTTATATTTGCTTTCCAAAATGCTAAACCTCCATGGATAAGAATTGGAAGATTCCATATTTGGATGATTTCATTGAGTCCTTGATACATAAGAAAAATAATCTCATACACATTGGGGATCTTAAGTCTTCCACACCATATGCACTTACAAAGAAGGATGATAACAAGAAAAACAAGTAGAAAGCAAGGGATATTGATCATATACTTGGTCAAAGCTATCAATCCAGTAAGGATATTAAAATTATCAAGGGAGAAAATTCTATGAAGGAGAGAAAAAAGTGTAGCTACTGTAATAGGGTGTTCCATTGAGAGAGTTGTTGTATGGTGAAGACATTTGATTTAATGGAAAAAGTACTTCAACAATGTAATCTAGATGACTACATTCCATACAATGTCAAGAAGAAGACTAAAGACAAGAAACCAATGAATGAAGCTATGGATTATTATTTCACTTTTATTGCTTTGCCATATGACAAATGTATTTTAGAATTGGTTCCTATAGTCATGTGGTTTCATCAACACACTCTTCTTACACTATCCTACTATAACGACTTCTCCAACACCTCTTTTTGAGGGAGATTGCAAGATGATTTTACATATTCTTCAGATCATATTTGTGACCATAATTTAGGATGTGATTTAGAAGTCTAGTAGCATCCCATTAGAGATCCATATCACATTCTAAAGAGGGCACATGATCCCTAACAATGATTTAGTGGTTGAAATTGCCAAGTCATAGGGAACTAGTTTTCAATTGTTTTGGTATTCCACAAGCTCTCAATGCTACTATAATCAAGTACAAGGATCAACCGAAAGAAAAGTGATTCTCATATGGTGATGTAGGATGTATCCAAGGATAGATTCATTTTAATACCCCTACCTATTTTGATCAAGTAAATATTAGGCTGGTGAGTCGGACGATATATTATGCCTCTTGTGTGCCCATTTAGATGCATTACATACTGATGTGTTAGTTTTGACTAAGTGGCTAGGGGAGCCACAATGTAAATATTTCAAATTATACATATTTTTATAAATTAATAAAATAAGGCTAGTCGTGGAGCCCACTCCACGAAAAGAGTATGGGGGACACAACTCCAAGGTAAAAAGGAAATATTTGGGTTTGGTGGAAAAGTGCGCACTAGGGCCCACGTGGTTTCAGTGAGTGCCACAGGGTTAGCTAGGGCCATGCATTTAAAAAGGGTGATGGTTTTGTTTATTACTAATTTTTCATTCATTTTCATTATTCAGGAACAAATTCAGTAAACTAAGTTTGGTAACTGATGGCCAGTGAGCCTTGGGGTTGGACTTTGGAACTGGCCAGGGTGTGGTTATTAAGTTAATTGTTCCAAAGGGTTTCATATGGTTTTAAGGTGAGTTCCAAAGTAGCTCCGGGAGCTTGGTAGCTCTGAGGGTTTGTTGGCCATGATTATGGATTGGTGCCATGGATTTCTGGTGGGGAGCTTAGTTGGAGATATTCAGAGAGTCCTAATTTGGGATCTTTATTCGGTTTGGTTGTTCAACACTTGGAGACTTAGAAATAACAAGACTCCTTGAGTTGTAGACAAATATTTTTCTAACCACTTGTAAGACACCCTAGATGATAAGCACCATCGAGGGTTTCAGTTTGTGATACTTGGGTGCCAGTAAGGGGGACATGAGCCTGTGGCTGAAGACAAAGGTTATTGGGGCTGGTGTTGTGGCCTGGGTTTTTGTTGTTGTTTGTCAACTATTGGCTTTAGAGTTGTTGTCCCAACATGGGTGTGACATTTGATTGAGTTGATGAGCCACATGGTCTATGGCAGCATGGAATGTAGAGAGTTCATAGCCGATTGGCTCTTTTTAATAGATAAGTACTTATGTTTTTGTTCATGAGTTTCTATTATGTGTGATTTATGTAAAATTGATAATTATGTTTTTGATGATGTATTTTAATTATGAATTACACGTGTTGCATATTGATTACATAAGCATTTAGTGCTCCATTACATTTTAATTCAATTGTTTGGTCCAAGTTTCATGATGGAAGAAATCAATATGAACACTTCCACAACATATGAATGGTTTTTATCCAATGCTATTGAGAGAGGTGTTGGCCGGTTGGGGGATAGGGACACTACATTATGTTAGGGTCCAACCCTAACCCCTTTATTTAAGTAATAAGCCCAATGGGTCAAGTTAGAGTCATAGTTAGTTAGAGAGTTAATAAAGCCCACATTAATAATTGTAAGTGGTTGACCTGCATTAGAGAAAAGGGACCACAATTAGTTGTAAACAGGCCATAGTTAATAAATAAAGTGGTTAACCCGTGTTATGCAAGGGACCGCTAGTAGTTAGGGTTTTGGATGTCATTTAGCTATAAATAATCTTAGTTAGTAAGGGAAATATCATTGAGTCTTATTGTAATTGAGCTCTCCTCTGTTGGAGGTTTCCCCCTCGAAGTGACATGTGAACATTGAATCTACTTCTGAATAATAAAATACCTTGTAGTTTTTCTCATTTCATGTGATAATTCTCTGTTTTGGGCTATATTTCTTCCTATTTTTGGTATTCTGGATTTCTCGTAGGTCAAGAGTATAACAAGTGGTATTAGAGCACTTTCTAGGGCCAGATGTACCTCCAATTTTCGCATATTTTTTTTTAGGCTAGAGATGTGTTCCAATGTCTTTAAACCATAGGATCTATCGTTGAGCGCATAAACCTACGAATTTGGGGAGGCATTCACAAAGGAACTATAAGAGTTGGTCACGCTTGTTGGACTCCCTTGTAACCCCTATGGGTATCCCTTTGAGTAGTAGCGCGTTAGACAGGACCATGGATGGAATTCACTTCCACATACCCTTGGGTATATCGGAAGCCCCCTAGGATTACTTGAAACCTAACCTTAGATAAGACGTCAACTGTCATGCAGCTACAATACACTGAGAATAACACTCGGGGAGATTACTTGCATGTACAATAAGGTGGCCGGGTAATACGACTAATGGTACGATTAATCCTCCCTAATTAGCGCCCTAAAAGATTGGGCTGAGTACTATTGTGGGACCCTTGTGTATATTGCGATCTATAGCACTTGAAAATCCTTTGTGACCATAGTTCCCTTTGCTATCTTAAGATCACCCTCTACCTTATCTTCCAGATAAGATCTAAGAGTTAGGGTCTAGCCGCCGTCGTACAACTCAGATTCAGTAGTTGGGGTTTTCATAGTACACATTAGACTCTGTGTAGTGAGGGTTTTGGCCGCCATAGTCCAGATCAGATTATCGCAGGACATTCGGTAATACCCATACCTTGGGGTTTCTATTACTACAGTCTAGGACTGATTTTTGCAGGACATTGGGCAGTATCAAGCTTTCTGGAATTCGACCACTATAGTATTGATCAACGGGGAGTAAAACTATTGAAAAAAAAAAAAAATTAAGACCATCCCGGGACACTTGCACAAGACTTAGCCCATGAGATTTAGGACAATGAACTGATCACAATGGTACCATTCACTTGTAAGCCCCCAATTTTTCGGTGGTCCCAAAATTTTTCTTGTTGTGGCTACAAGTGACCCACGCCATTAGTCTCCCAAGCTTTCCCTCTTTCCAAGCAAACTACTCTTAAGCAAGCTCAAACAAATTGATCAGGGTTGGTGTAGGATAGGTACCATATCTCAAGTTATGGTTGCGGAAAAGCTAGTCGAGAGGGTGGACCACCCTAAGAAAAGATTCTAGGCATTCAAGGACAATATTACCAAATATATCTAAGAACTAGTAGCTCTTATAAAAATGTCTCATAAGGAGGAGCCTAGTGTTGATGCACACATAGAAGGAGAATCTAACCATCACATTCACTTCCATGGAAATAACCACTCTTCCAACCACCAGACACCCAAGATGGACATGTACAAATTTGATGGCTCTAATCCTGTAGTATGGGTAGCACAAATGGAACAATATTTCTCCCTTAATGACATCTGTGAAGATGGAACTACACTACATGTGGGAGCCCTTTACTTGGACCAAGAGAGATGGAAGTGGGATCAGAAATGTTATACATGGAGAGAAACTTGGAACATGTTCTCAAAATCCATATGTGATCGTTTTGACTAGGAGTCTAATTTTTTTGGGCCGTCTCACTAAGCTCCGGCAAACAGGTACAATAAAGGACTACATTCCAGCCTTTGAACAATTGGCCACCAGAACTGATGGCCTAACAGATGAACTCTACTTGGAATGTTTCATCAATGGCCTAAATGAAGCCATCCAAACCCATGTCCAGATGCACCACCTAGCTACTTGGTTGGATGCATGACACAAGGCCTTAGAAGTGGAAATTGCCTTAAATTCCTAGTCCAATTGTCCAAATTTCCTTTCCAAGGCATGTCCCACCCAGGCTTAAGGCCCCAACCAAACACTTAAAGTTTGAAAGGTGTCACTGGCAGAAATGGTTGAAAGAAGGAAACAAGGATTGTGCTACTACTATGATGAAAAGTACTCCCCTAGACATAAATGCAAGGAATCAAAATTCTTTCAAATTGATGCTACTAATAACAACTTAGCAGATGACGCTCCATCTGTTGAGGTGCCTAAGGAAGAGGCGGGGAAACCCAAACTGACAATGATCTCACAGCTATGCCTGATGAGCCACTTATACCACTACATGCCTTGACTAACATTTCTTTGCCACAAACTCTCAAAATATGAGTCTTTATCAAACATCAACCATTAGTGGTATTGATTGGTAGTGGAAGCACTCATAAATTTATCCATAAGAGAGTCACAAAAGTTGTTGATTGTTTTGTACGACCAGTATCTAATTTCCAAGTCCTTATTGCTGATCAAGGGACCATGAAATGTGAAGGCCGTTGTGAAAATTTTAAGCTTCACATGGGAGATTACCACCTAAAGACCCCCATGTTTTCCATTGAAATGGGTGGTTGCAACATTATCCTGGGTGTTGAATGGATTCACACACTAGGCCCTATAATAATGGTTTTCCAAGACTTATATATGAGCTTTAAGCAGAACGTCCACATTCATACATTAAGGGGACTCTAAGTAGGTGCTCCTACTATCATCAACTCACATCAAATGGAGAAACTTTTAAAAAGGGGCCATCATGGAGTAATCGTCCAATTTAATGCCATCTAGGCCTTTGAATCCACTACTCCTCATATTCATCCTGAGATGCAACGGGTATTATTTTGCCACCAATGGGTCTTTGACAAACTTAAAGAACTTCCACCCTCTAGGGGTGAACATGATCATAACATTCCGTTGGTCCTAGGTGCCCAGCCGCCTAATGTCTGCCCATATCGATGTCCTTTTTCCCAAAAGAATGAAATTGAAAAATCATCAAGGAACTCCTCGAAGCCAGTGTTATCCATGCCAACATCAACCCTTATTCATCTCCAGTGGTCATGGTTCTAAATAAAGATGGAGAATGGCGCATGTGTCTAGACTTTTAGGCCCTTAACAAGCTCACTATCAAGAACAAATTTCCTATTCTGGTTTTTGATGATCTTTTTGATGAACTAAAAGGTTCTAAATTATTTACCAAACTAGACCTCCACTCGGGCTATCACCAAATACACATGAAGGAAGTAGACATTCCCAAGACTGCCTTCTGAACTCATGAAGGCCATTATGAATTCTTGGTCATGCCATTTGGTCTCTATAATTCTCCATATACTTTTCAAAGCCTCATGAACCACCTTGTGAAACCATATCTTCGAAAATTTGTCTTGGCATTCTTTGATGAAATTCTCATCTACAACATAACTTGGGACAAACATCTTCAACATGTAGGCTAGATATTGCAACTGCTCAGATATCACAAATTATTTGTCAAATTATCCAAGTGCTCTTTTGGCATGGAAGAAGTTGAGTATTTGGGAAACATTGTGGGTCATGAAGGAGTGAGGGTTGATCCGAAAATAATTCAGGCAATGCAAGGTTGGCCCCAACCAAAACCCTTAAAGCGTTTGAGGGGATTCTTGGGTCTCACTACCTACTATCGCAAATTTGTTGGCAATTATAGACGCATTGCTAGACCCATCACTAATATTTTAAAGAAAAATTCATTTCTCGTGATTGATGTAGCTTAGTAGGCCTGCTTGGCTCTCAAACAGGCCATGTGCTCCACTCCCGTATTGTTCCTACCTCACTTCACCAAATCTTTTGTGATTGAATGCGATGCTTCAGGTACATGTATTGGCACTGTATTAATGCAAGAAGGTAGACCATTGGCTTTCACGAGTCAGCAATTCAATGACAAACATCTGGGTCAATCTACTTATGAGAAAGAAATGATGTCCATATTACATGAAGTAGACACCTCGCGACCATACATATTGGGGCGACATTTCCAAATCCGCACGGACCATCACAACCTAAAACATTTTTTAGAGCAACGTCTATTGTTGCCACAACAAAATAAATGGCTTGCCAAAATGTTGGGATATGATTATCAGATAATTTACAAGAAGGGGCGTGAAAATGTAGTGGCTTATGATTTATTGTGCCAATTTGAGGATGAGATAACAACAATGCAAACATTGAAATGGGAACTATAAACTCAAAACGAAAACTCTAGCCAAGAAACCCAAAAAAACATGAAAAACAATGCTAAATGAAAAGTGTTGATGTTGGAATAACAATTTTTTTCTACAGTAAATTTCAACATGTTTTAAAAATGGCAGTGAAAACCAAATTTTTGTGCAAAAATCGCGCAAAAAACATCGTGAAAACAAATGATGCTGGAATAGCACTTTTTTTTTCTAGGGTAAATTTTCAACATGTGTACCCTGAAAACGAAAAGTGTTGATGCTGGAATAGCATTTTTTTTTCATTTTTTCATTTTTTTTTTTTAGGGTAAATTTTCAACATGTGTACCCCGAAAACAAAAAATGTTGATGTTGGAATAACATTGTTATTTATTTATTTTTCTAGGGTAAATTTTCAATATGTGTTGATGAAATAAGGTCTTTTCTTTGTTTTTGTTTTGTTTTTTAATTTTCCCCTGTTTGTTTGTTTTTCGTTTTTGTTTTTTGTTTTGTTTTGTTTTGTTTTTGTTTTTGCTTTTTTGGTGTGTGTGTGTGTGTTTTTTTTTTTTGGTTTTGTTTTTTTGGTGTTTTTGTTTTTGTTTTGTTTTTTTTTTGTTTGTTTTTGTTTTTGTATTTTTGTTGTTGTTGTTGTTGTTTTTTTTATTTTGTTTGTTTGTTTGTTTTTGTTGTTGTTGTTGTTGTTGTTGTTTGTTTGTTTTTGTTTTTGTTTTTGTTTTTTTTCTTCGTTTCTGTTTGTTTGTTTGTTGTTGTTGTTGTTGTTTTTGTTTGTTTGTTTGTTTGTTTTGTTTTGTTTTTTTTTTTT
>APFE030755660.1:36811-78839 GCA_000404065.3 Pinus taeda
AAATATAAATAAAAATTTCAAACTAAAAAAAAATGTGCCTCCAAAGGCGCCGGGCCCTCAACCGCCCGGGGCCCGTGGGGGTGCGACCTTGGTCAGTGGGCCCTCAGCTACTCGGGGCTCATGGGGGCGCGACCCTGGTCAACTGGCCCTCAGCCACTTGAGGCCCTTGGTGGCGGAGCTGCTGCAGCAACAACTTCACCGCCTAGGGCCACATCCCCACAAGGCTAGGGCGACCGAGGGCCGATTCTTAGGATTGGCCCTTATCCGCCCGGGGCCCTTGGGGGCACATTTTTTTTAGTTTGATTTTTTCCCCGGTTTTTTATAATTTTTTGTGTTTTTTTAAAATCTTTTTAATTTATTCTTGAGGTGCATTTTTTTTAGTTTGATTATATTATTTTTTTCAATTGAGTGGTTTTTGTCGTTTTTTTTTTGTGTTTTTGAAAATATTTTTAATTTATTCACGTAGTGTTGTAATTTTTTTTTTTTTTAAGATTTGTTTTTTTTGTTATTTTTTAGTTTTTCTATTCTATCTTTATTATCTATCTATCTATTTCTACTTCTATCTATTATATTTTTATAATTTTATATATAATATATATATATATATTTAATTAGATATATATATATTATATTATATTATCATTTTTGTTTTTTTATTATTTCTTTAGTTTTTATTTTTATTTTATTTATTTTATTATTTATTATTATTATTTTTTAATTTAATTATTGATTATTTATTATTATTTATTTATTTTAATATTAATTAATTAATTATTTTTTATATTTTTGGTTTTTTTAATGGTTTTAATTTTTTTCGTCTTTAATTTACTTCTATTATCGGTTTTTAAAAATTTTATTTATTTTTGTTTTGTTTTTTCCCAAGTTTTATAGATTTTTAATTTTGTTTTGTTTGGTTGTTTTTTGCCCAAGTTTTATATTTCGTTTGTTTTTTTTTTGTCTTTGTTTATATATTTTATTTTGTTGTTTTTAAGTAATCAATTAAAAGGAATAAAACTAGAAAATTTGTTAAGTAATCATGATTTAAAAAACAATTGGACATAAAAAATTTTAAAGTGTCAAAAAAATGTAACATTTAAAAAAAATTATCCACACTTAATACATCAAAAAGTTTAAAGTGTTAGAAATAAGCCCTCTAAAAAAAGGGTTGATGCTACATCAAACACGTTTCAAAATCAACATGAAAATCACTAAAATATTTATATTTGATACATAAGAAAATTTAAAGTGTCAAAAATATGCTCCGAAAAAAAGTGTATTTTGCATCACCACTTTTCAAAATCGGGTCACTTTTTTGCTACCTCTACAAAATGGGTAGTCATATCAGTTCTCGTTTCAAGGTTTACATTGTCTAACCTTTCTATCAATCTCCCTAACAATACAAGATTGGATTGAAGAGGCCCACAAGGAATGGTTCTCCCACCCCTCTCTTTCCCAACTCATTAATAACTTAAGAGAAGATCCTGATTCCTTAGAAGACTACTCTTGGAAGGATGAGAGTCTTCGCTACAAGGATTAAGTAGTGCTATCCATGGCCTCCACCCTTAAAACTTGCATATTGGACGAGCTACAATCATCTCCAATTGCAAGAAATTTAAGCTTTCATAAGACTTATGCTTGTGCATGTCATTTTTTTTTTGGACTGGCATGAAAAATGAAATTCTTACTTTTGTCGCTGAATGTGATGTGTGCCAATGCAACAAAGGGGAAACAATCAAGTTACTGAGAACCTTACAACCATTTCCACTCCCTGCTTCTATTTGGACAAATGTTTCCATGGATTTCATGATTGGTCTCCCAAAGTCGGGCAACAAATCAGTCATCATGGTGGTTGTTGATAGACTTTCTAAATATGCTCATTTTTGCACCCATTTACCCCCACTTTGGTGGCTCAAGTTTTCTTGGATCAAATCTTGAAACTGCATGGCATGCCAACTTCTGTTGTGTGTGATCACAACCCCACTTTCACTACCAAATTTTGGCAGGAACTTTTCAAGCTACAGGTGACACAACTCCAACTAAGTACCACCTATCATCCCTAAACTGATGGTCAAACATAAGCAATCAACAAATGTTTGGAGACTTATCTGAGGTGCTTCACTTCATAGAAGCAACATCAATGGGTATAACGGCTATCTTTAGCTGAATGGTGGTAAAATACTAACTATCATAAAGCCACCACGATGACTCCATATGAGTCAGTGTATGGCGAACTCCCACCTTCACCTGTATCTTATATCCCTGGATGTTCTAAAGTACATGCAATTGATCAACTCCTATAGAACCATGCCACCATGATTGCTCATCTCAAAGGTAATCTACATCAAGCTCAGAACTGAATGAAGCAACAGTCTAACCAACATCATTCCGAGCACTCATTTCATTAAGGGGATCAGGTATTCTTGTGACTCCAACAATATAAGAAAACCTCTCTCAAATAAAAGGGCTTCTAGAAACTAGCACCAAAATTATATGGGCCTTATCAAATACTTTAGTGCATAGGAGTAGTCGCTTACAAACTGGCCTTGCCACCTACTTCAAAAATCCATCCATTCTTCCACGTATAATGCCTCAAGAAAGTGGCGAGGAAAAATTACAGAGTTCAAACAAGTCTACCCAAATTGGATGAGGAAGGCTCACTTTGGCTCTGACCAGAATAGGCCTTCGATACTCGTGAAAGACATCTCTGCAACCGTATGATCAAGAAAGTCCTCATCAAGTGTAAAGACACCTCTCCAGAAGATGCGACCTGGGAACCAACCACTATTCTTCAATAGTTTCCACAGCTTCAACCTTGAGGACAAGACTACATTTGATGGGGGAGGGCATGTTAGGGTCCAACCATAACCCCTTTATTTATGTAATAAGCCCAATGGGTGGAGTCAGAGTCATAGTTAGTTAGAGAGCCAATAAAGCCCACATTAATAATTGTAAGTGGTTGACTCGCATTAGAGAAAAGGGACCATATTTAGTTGTAAATGGGCCATAGTTAATAAATAAAGTGATTAACCCGTGTTATGCAAGGGACCACTAGTAAGTAGGGTTTTGGATGTCATTTAGCTATAAATAGTTTTAGTTAGTAAGGGAAAGATCACCGAGTCTTACTGTAATTGAGCTCTGCTCTGTTGGAGATTTCGCCCTCGAAGAGGCAAGTGAACATTGAATCCGCTTCTGAATAATAAAACACCTTACAATTTTTCTCATTTCATGTGATAATTCTATGTTTTGGGCTATATTTCTTCGTATTTATGGTATTTTGGATTTCTCACAGGTCAAGAGTATAACACATTCATGATGGGGTTGATTAACAACATCATCCTTCTTCATAGCAATTGCATAGTTGACATAATACTCATTGTATTTTGAGGGCGTTTTTATTCCCATTAGGTTTTCCCTCTTTACCTCACTCTTCTCATATTGTGTCTTACATAAGTTGTTGTACATAAGTACCTAACATGATTGAGAATTTTTGGGACTCATTCACTAGCATACATTATTGTGGGGCATGTTGGGGTACATTGTACTCAATAGTTGATGAGGACCTTATCAAGGGCTACACTTTGGCCATTAATAGACCTTATTCCACACAATATTAGGGGCACATATGACCAATTTTCGTTCACTGCTAGACATTCCCTATCTTTTGCCACATTTTCTGTTTTAGGGTTTTCTATTTTTAATAGGTTTAATTTTAGCAGGGGGTGCCACCTATGATGACATGTGGTGTTGAATAGAAATTGATTGTAGGATAATAAGGATAATTCCAATCCATTATTTAAAATTATCCCATGCGTAGGTCTCTCTATAGTGACTATGAAATTCCTCCCACATATTTAGTAGTCACCACCTAACTTATCTCACCTACCACCTGTTAGTTTACTTTTAGTCCTGTTTTGGAGTTTAAACAAGTTTAATTAGTTTTTTTTTGCATGAGTGAGTTATTAATTAGTTCTAATTGATTTCTAACACCACTTACTTCTAGTTCACTCCATTTTAGGATAATTTCTAATTTTAGGTCTCCCAATCCAATTTTTTTTCACTTGCCCACTAGGGAAAGTGCTTTTAAGTTATATTGGGCCCATTCACATTAAACCCCAACCTAATTCAAATTGATTCTTCCTCCAAGAGAGTCAATATATTGTATTTGTGTTTTTTTAACTGTAATGAAATTTTTCTAGTGAATCAGTGACTTTGAAACATCGACTACCAATATTATACCATATACAATTACTTCATAAAGCCACAAAGAACCAATTACAACATGTCTCTGGAGTCTTGAACCCACATAGCTAGAGAAACAAAATTTTCACCAAAATGCTCAAGTTAAGATCCTTTGAAAATATATTGTATTCATGTTCAACAATAATATGTCATTAAAATTTATAAGTAATTCTTATTGTCTCATTGATTCATTAGTCAATTTCTTAGCAATTTCATCCTCTCTTGTTTCTTGTTTTGCCAGTAACTAGTCTAGTTTTTTTTTTCACACTTAGATCCTATGATTGTGTTTAAAATCCAATAGTTGACATGTAACTAGTCATTACCAGTTATATTGGATATGAGCAACCATCCACTACAGGTCATGCTTGGCGTAAACAACTAGCCAATCTAGATGAGTGTTACAACAAAATATAGAAAGGCTTGTGCAAAACCTCACTAGGAAACCTAGGTCTTTTGAAAACAAGAGATTAACCACCACTTTCACCTCAGTGGCTTCTCTCCACCTATTTCGTGGTGAATATTATACCCACAAATTAGGCTTCCCTACAAAATATCAAGATAAAGGTATTCAATTAAGGAGGGATCAATGATGATGCTAAGTCTAATGATTGAAGGAAAGGTACTGGAAAATCCTTAGAATTCTTTTACTGAAAGTTTAAGTACAACTCCCAAATACCTTTATAATTTAGAAGGGATCCGTTATAAATTAGCGTTTGCAAGATATGTAGATTTCAGACACAAAATGGTATATAACAACTCCAGAAAATAATATATAAGGGATAAGATCAACAGAGCACGAATAGGATATGAGGGATCCAAGTTAGAGTTAAGTAAAAAATAATTTGATAATGCATATGACAATCAACCTTAAATTTAGGGTTAAAATATGCAATTAATCCTAAACTTTTCCTTTTAATTATTTATTAAATGTAATCCCTTCCAATAGAGAAATAACATATGGACATGAAATTGTTATAAAATGCATATTTTAAGCTAACCTAACCCTAGTTACCATAAAATTAAAAGGAAAGAACTTAATTTAACCCTAGTTACCATAAAATTAAAAGGAAAGAACTAAATTTAATTTTATCAACAACTACTAGATTACTGCCTTTATCTAATTGGGAAATGTAGTCATTTAGGCTAAGGTCAATGATAAAGAGCTTAGTTGAAGAGGGTGGGAAACTTAATTCCTTGAATTATAAACCTCATTTAATTCTCTATTTGAGATGTTTTAAGGTTAAAGGATGCATGAGCCAAGTTCCTTTGATGGAGTCTTGCAAGGAAAATTTTACACACCATGAAGAATCAAAATTTCAAGAAAGGATATTGAACTTTTTAATATGGCACACATAGAAACCCTAATTTCATAAATATTGAATGCAAAATGGAATAATATGGAAATACAATTACAAAATTCCATCAAGAATCACATCAATCAATCCCAAATGAGTCTCACCATGTAAACATCTACCTCCTAAGACAATTCACTTCATAGATATCACATTACATCTTAGAAGAAAAGGTAAGAGGTAGTGCACACTCTTTTAAAGAAAAGAAGTGTGATGAATGATGATGATCAACAATGGAAAGAGACTTCTATCCATTCATATGAGCATAATCAAGTCACTTTTCCATAATTTTAGAAGAAAATCCCTAAAAGTTTGCTTTCAACATTCAAATACGTTAATGGTCACAATACAACCTTGAGAGAGCTAAAAAAACATAATAAAATGGAAAAATAGCACACATGTGTGGGAAATAAGAATATCCACCATGATGTCATCCTCCAAGAATGATCAATATCCATAAAAAAAGTAATGAAATACTCCACTGAGTGCTCCTAACTCCAAGAAATCACTAAATAGCATGGGTGCATCTCCAAAAGGCACCTCGTCCACCATGCCATCATCCATAAAATGGCTTATGTCACCCTCCTAGGACATGTATGGATGACATGGCTTCATCTCGGGTAAGTGTTGGCACCAAGGAATGATGTGATAGCCCTCCCAAGTCATCTTGGTGACATTCATCCTCATCTAGATATTAGAATGAGAAAACACCCATAAAATAGGTTAAAGCTAGCTTTGGGGCCTCTTAGGTTCATCTAGGAAAATGATCAAGTAAGCCAATGTTGAAGTGTTCTGACTCAATGTTTCAACATCTAGAGGTACATCAAGAGGTTTGGAACTATGTGGAATATTCTCAAGGCCCAATTCTCATCTTTGGAGGAGAAAAAATGGGGCTACAAGGTCACATCTACTCTTAGAACGAGGAAAAGAATCCTTAGGAATGTGCTCGAAAGGAGTCCAACCACCCCTTAAGGGATATTTGTTATATGCTTCCTACCACCTAAGAAAACCTCTCAAGATCAAGTGAGAACAACATCATTAGGGACACAAATTATTAAAGCATCATATTGGGCCATATCTAATTCTAGAGGCACAAGAATACTTCACACAAGACTTACCTTCAAATGTCTAACTAGCTCAAGATTTGTAAACCAGTTACCTCAATTATGTTAGGGATGGTTAGGACAACAACCTTGCTAGGTTTTTCCAGCTCCCAAGGGGAGTGACATTTCCTAGGTAGACCCATCAATTTTAGCATAATTCACATGAAATACAGTGTGAAATGAAACCTAAGAACCCTACGAAAAAAAACATAAACCCAAGAATGATCTCTTTAGAAAATAGATCTATGTTCACTTGCCCCTTCAAGGGGGCAACCTCTAAGAGAAATGTTCTAAATACAATCACAATTCTAGAAAAAACATTACATAACCTTCCACTTAATAATATATCTATCCATGGAGATTATTAACCACATATGGGCCCACTTATAATGAGAGCCTACTTAACTAATTTGGGTTTTATTAATTAACTATTTAATTGGCCACATATATTAATAATGCATCTAAGTAAGGGGGCTAGGATAGGACCCTAACATGCCCCCCCACTTCTAAAACATCATTTTAATCAAGGCTAAAAATGAGGAAATTGTTGGAGAACCATTGTTGGTTCCCATGTGGCATATTTTGGTTGCATATATTTCTAATGGATCAATACTTCCTTGATAATTTGTTGGCATAATTGGTGCTTTTGGTATCTAATAATGATTTTGGTTGGAGTGAAATGGAAACTTCTTAATCAAGTTATGGTAGGTTGGTTTTCACTTTACAATTTGATCTCATAATACTTGTTGTAACATTTTCTTGACCAGAGGAAAGCTACAAAATAATTCAAAATTTGCTAATTAATTTCATGGATAAACTTTGAGGCATATGCAAGTTTTTTGGGAAAAATGGTTTTAGTACAAAGTTAGGTTATTTTTTTAAATAATATAGTTTTAATTTAAATAAATTTAATTTTATAAAATGCCATTGTATATATTTTTATAAGATTATTTATTTAAAATATAAAATTGTTGTAAAAATTATTGGACTGAAAGCCCTGCCTCCAAATTATATACTAATCACTGAGAGTTCATTAAGGGTCAAAGTATATATACTAGCAAGCATCGCAGGTCCCAAGCTAATACATAAGCAACAAGCTGAAGGGAGAAGCTTACTTGGGGCACTAAATATGCAGACTGTGTCAAATTGTTATAAAACACATGGTGTTGGCATATAAATAACAACAGGGTTAAGACCCTAGGTTCGGGCATAGAGGCCAACAAGGCTCTGCTATAGTCTTGCACAATATCGACATTTTCACCTTACCTGGGAAGGGTAAGGAGTCCCACCGGAGGCGTGTCGCAAACTAAGTTAGAGGAGGGCTGGAATCTGATATCAAGGAAACCATATCAAATGATAGAGAGCAAGGAACATTAAATTAACATTCAAAGCAACCAAATCACAACAATCTATACATGTTGTAATAGAGAGACTACCTAAACATGTGCATACTTAAAAATTTTGAATGACCAGAATAAAACGCAATGAATACACTGTGATCTCCTAAGAGTATTCTTCATTACTATCAGAAGAGGTACATTACATCAGAATCTTAGCCTATCCTCAACATTATAACTCCTAGAGACGGGATACAAACTCATATAAAGATAGTCATCGTAAGTTGTTCTCATATCTCCGCAACACATGAATAATAAGATTAACAAGAACAACCATAACCAACCCTTTCTCGGCTCTCCTTCCTGCCTTTTAACTTCTTCTTTCTTTTCCTGCATGCCAACCTGAACTTCCAATTCCTTCTCCCCTGCTCGGTTGTCTTCTTCCTTGGCTGCTCCTGCTTTTTCCCCCTTGGTTGTCTCTGCTTCTCCCCGCCACTCCTTCGCAACTGCTAGTCTTCATCCAATCTCTAGTCTTTTCTCAGTTTTCAGCTTTGCAACTTCCCAACGACCATTTCTGCCACTTGTTACTAGCCTCTTTCTCCACAAAATATCACGAAAACTAAGGCCCCAATAGGCCCTAACCATAGTTCATTGACTTGTCCCCGAGTCAATCTTCCTTTAGCACCGTTGGTGTTTTTGATGCTTCTGCTAGTGCTGTTGTGGGTGCTTATGTTGGTATTGCTGCTGGCACTTCTGCTAGTGCTTCCTTTGGTGCTACCACTGGTGCTTCTTCTTGGCCGATTTCTTTAAACAAAGGCTCTAATCTAGGCACAAACACAATAGTCTTATGGTGGAATTGAGTATAGTTATTGAGCACTGCTTGCCAGGTCTCTATGATCACAACTGCTTGCGTGAGGAATTCAGTTGTTGTGCCAGATGTTAGTTGGGCTGACTATGCCATTATCAAGGAAGTCCATTATGCTTCCATGTGCTCACTTAGCTCCTATAGTGTCTCGATGTGTATTTGAACCAGGAGCTGGAGATGACGGAGTATCATTTTTGTCCTAGCTAACTCATCTTCGATCTGTTGGATCCGACCTTCTAGAGTGGTGTCTTTTGCCTGAAATTGATTCCTTTTCTCTTTGTCTTTCATGTTCTTGATACGTGAGGAGATGATTAACTCAGTCTTGAAGTGGGTAGATGGATTGATTCTTCTTTTCTAGGCTTCCCGACCAGTAATGAACCTACTGCAGTAGGGTGTATGCATCATTTGTGGCCTTGACAATGGAGTCCCTGAGAGTGGTGTAATGCCCTACTAAATCTTATCATGCAAATTTTATTAGTGTTTAAATTTCCTTAAAATATTGACTTATAATTATCAAGAAATATTGGTACATACCTCCATTGGTGAAACTGTAAATTTATTACTGATATAAATTTTGTTATTATTCAATTCCCAACTTACCTCCTCAAATTTAAATTTTGATAGGATATGGTCTCCTTCCATTATTTCTATTTAAATATTCATATATCATCCCCAAAATGTCCTCTCAAATTTACTTGGGAGAATACATGGTCCTCTCCAATTAATTACCAAATTACATATTCATATCTCATCCCCAAAATGTCCTCTCAAATTTACTTGGGAGAAGACATGGTCCTCTCCAATTAATTACGAAATTATATATTCATATCTCATCCCCAAAATGTCCTCTCAAATTTACTTGGGGGAAGACATGGTCCTCTCCAATTAATTACAAAATTATATATTCATATCTCATCCCCAAAATGTCCTCTCAAATTTACCTGGGAGAAGACATGGTCCTCTCCAATTAATTACCAAATATATCTCATCCCCCTCTCAAATTTACTTGGGAGAAGACAAGTCAAATGTAAGGATGAGGGGGCAGTTATGACATTAATGAGAGGTGGTTGAGGTGGAGAAGACAAAGGGGCATAAAAGGGGAAGGATGAGGGGAGGAGAGGGGATCCTTGGTCTTGCTTTTGGTTTTGGTTTGGTTGTCGTTTTGGAGAATTTGTTTTGAGAGGAAGGTGGAGAAGAGAGAAGGGAGAGAAAGAGAGTATTGTTTATCTTGGACACACTACATCTGGTTGGACTTGGGCTTGGAGGGCTAGGGAACTTGTGGAGGTTTCCTGGGCTAAGAAATACTTCCTAGTTGGTTGGGAGGTAAATCCAGTCGGTAGTCAAGAGGAGCATCCTAGTAGGATCAGGAGCTCAGGGGCATCTCAACCAGGCTATCGGAACATGTATTCCTCTGTTTATAGATTACTCATGTAAGTGATTGAAATGAAATGCTTACTATTTAATTGTGGGAAATAAAATTTAATGATAAATTATCATCGATTAAATGTTTAGTTAGAAATAAGTCATTTTCTGTTTTATTGTATTTAAAAATTAGAGAAATTTAGTTTTGTTAGAGGACCCTAGGATGGAGCCTTACATGTGGTATCAAAGCTTAGGTTCAAAATCTAGACCTTGAATCATACCTACTAGAATCTCTCTCTCTCTCTCTCTCTCTCTCTCTCTATATATATATATATATATTGCAAACAAATTTAATTATATTAGAAACCAAAATAAATTGAATTATTAAGTTATAAAAATAGATAAATAGGCATTATAATAATAGCTTAGTATTAACATCCGACATAGAAGTACATTTTGGCGCTTCAATTTTTGACTGGCCATCTTTAATAGATGAAGTAGCAATAAAGTTCAGATCATGTTCCTCGGCCAAACAATTACCTACCATCTCATTTTTCTCTATATTTTGATAGCATATACACTTCTAGGAATATGGAAGAAGTCCTCCTGTGTTGAGATTTGAACTATGCGCAATTTCCTAAGCTTTTGATCTTGAGAAATCTATGGACCAACGTTAGGATCTGTCTCTAGAGAAACCATAAGGTGTTATTCTTCAATGTGGGTGACATTCTGGGAGTAATTTTATGTCTCGTGCTTGTCAAACAATGCCCCAAAGTGCTTATGTTCCCCACACATATCAAAGTATGACCACCATCTATTATTAGGCTTGACAAGAGGTGGAAGCGCGGGGTTTCACCCTTCTCTGGGACTTTTTTCGAGTAAGCTTTCAGATAATGGCCAACATTTCCTGATGTCCACACTTCTAACTTTTTCCTAGGTTTCACAACATCATTGAGTGGAAACATTTGGAGCCTTTTGGAATTCTTTAACCAAGGCTGCTCAAGTAATTGCTAGGTTGTTAATCGTAGCTTGGGATCAGGTTCTAGTATCTATCGCACAAGACCTTTTGCAGCTTCAGAAATTTTGGCCATGGCTCTCTTTTGAATCCACGTTCAATTTTGTTTTCTCTCTGCTCTTGCTGCGAAATAGCACATGACTCATACTGCAACACCTTTGCTTGGAGGAAAGGCGCTCACTAATTATTTCAAGGTGCTTGTTTCCTATCGGGCTATTAATATGATGGACTAGAGTTACATCATGGACGATGTTAAGGAAAAGCTTTGCTTTGTTTCACTCGATGTCGCCCACGACATTGAAGTGGCTAGTTACCCCTTACATATTTACTATCTGAACATTTTAACCCACGCCTAAGAGGTTTTGAGGTCCGTCCTATCATTATTGGTTCTCATGTCACACTAAGCTTATATGCAAGTTATAAGGATGACACAAAAATAATGGTAATGTGTGTTGATGAAAACTCCACTTTGATTTTTTTATTAAGGATCAATATCCATGGGTAAATGGTTTTTGAGTTATTCATATTATTATTTTTCTTGCTAACAAAAATTTGTATATTTGTACCCCTGAAAATTCTCTTGAAAGGTATCGTTATAATGGCTATTAAGCGCTAGAGCCCAAATTAGAAATAGAAGTGTTGGAGCACAAATTACAATTCGAACACACACTTGAAGAAATAAAACCTAGGATTTAATAGCCAAGGGAAACTCAATTAAGTCCTAATACTATGCCTACAAACTGTGTACTATCCATAATTGCTACAATGAAATTCTTTGCATCTTCCACAATTTGTATTTGTAGCACAGTCGAGCTAGAATTGTTTCAATATTCTACCATCTTCCATGTTTGATAGAATGTTGTTTACACCAGGGAAGTAAAGTACTATGTCTTTCACTTCTAAGATTGACAACTTCATTCATAACACATTTGAAATACCACCAAACATTTGAAATAATGTGAAATTCAAACTTGGTCAATAAGCATGCACTTGAATTTATATGTAGAAGTTGATCTTAAGAAGGGCGTAATATAATCCATCCAACTATATATGGAGGATTATTAGAGTAAATTTAGGTTTAAAATGAGTCACGTAAAAAAAATATATGATTAATGAGTTGGAATTTAAAATCTAATAAAATTTTCATGAAATTAGGTCAATGATAGTCATTTATTTCTAACCAAAGAAGTTAAACATGATCACATGTCTCCTTTTTATTTAATAATAATGAAGTATAGATAAACCTCACCTTAATTAAAATATTGGTTAAAATCATGCCAAGGCAGGATTTCTTTTTAAAATGATTTCCCCATTGCAAAAAGAATTTCACAACCGACTTTATTGTGGTTTTTATTTTATTTGGATCAAAACATTTCAAGATTTTGTCTATCTTGTCATATTTAGTATATATTCATGCATTTGTTACCATTGTTCAAAATACTATACAACCATAAAAGATTCACTGTTATAACTTGTAATTTATTTTCAACCGTTAAATGCCCTTTATCTTTGTCACTCTAGATGGTGACTCAATCCGGATAATGATATTCGTTTTATTGCAAAGTCATGTTTTCACCATTCCTCTCCACATGTAACTTTTTTTTCCCTTCCCAATCGGTGTCTTTTCATGCCATTTTTCTATTCAATACGCATTTGTGAACTAAAACATGAATATTAATGTTGATGCACTACAAAATTCTGCATCCAATTCATCGTCCTTAAATTACTGCAGCTAATTTTAATGGCATCTTTTATCATCGGAAGTATTATGGGTTATTAACTCTATTACTAATCTCTTTTCGAACCCTATTTTTGTCAAATCCAAACCCTTGTCACTGTATGAGATTGAATAATTTCCACCAACATTCAATGGGTTTTGCTTAGGATCAGAATAAACAACCTCTGATAAGTCTCTAATTGTCTCAGCTGCAACAACCCTCAATTTTTTTTTTGGAATCCATGACATTAGGGCTGCCATGTTGGCATTGGAGGAAGCTAGTGCTACACAAAAAATAAATAAGCTTGTTAATTTTGTGTTTCTGTAGTGTCTTTCAACAAATCCTTTTGAAATCCCTTCTTCTTTTGAACATCCAACTACTTCAAACTTTCCATAGCCTCTCGAAGACCCATATGTGCCTCCCCCAATCTATTTAGATTCTTTGCCTCTAGAATTCAAGTAAAAGGTCTCAATTTGCATCCCTTTTTAGTAATAATACTTTAGAAACCAATTTCATTTACAAGCATTTTTCTTGATAAAGGCTCACCATGGCCATGTAATTTAATGAAATTTGGTTTTTTGGTTTTTTTTGTTTTTTTTTTTTATTCTCATTCTTTTAAACAACTAAGTTTTAGTTAAGCAATCATAACTAGATTTTTTTTTTTTTATTTACACACTTCCACTGTGTAATTTTCCCGTGCCTAAATCACAACATTAGTCTATAAATAAAATTCTCTCATATATATTATATATATATATATATATTATAAAATGTATATTAATTTATAATATTAGATAAAATTATATATATACCATTTGTGAGCATCTTTATATCATCTCAAAAAATTGGAGAGACTTTCCATGTAAGTATTAAAGTTCATATCTCAAGTTATATCTTTTTAGGTTGATTATCTAGAATTTATTAGATAATTTCATATCGCAAAATAGACTCCATAGCAAATTTTATTTCTGCACTTCTCCCATGAGAATGATTTTGTTGAGTTGAAAACAATATTTCCAGTATTTTGAAAGAGACTTCAACTAGCCATCCCTTGGAATCTTTGAATCTACACAGGCCTCTTTTGGTCTTCGTTGTTATTTTTTTTAGTTTCACATTTGGTTGAGCCAAAACTACCTTCTATGTTTCCGAGTCTTTGAAAACTTCGATCCTTGAAGATTGAAAACATGCCTGAAAATGTTTGGGTATGAAACACATTGCTCTAGGCATGGATTAAACTCATTTTGTGAATACCAAATCTACGCCACTCATTCAAGATATGGCTCAATCTTGCAATCTCACAACCATCTAAAAAAAATAAAAATCTAAATCTATCAAAATTAAGTCACAAATATTGACCTAAAAGCTTCTCTCAATTCTGTTAGTTCGATGAGTTAAGAAGTTATGAAAATTATATGTTAAATACATTTTGAAATTGAGATTTATGTGTTTTGCAAGTATATAAGTGATATTAATTTTCATTCTCCATTCTATTAATATCACAAAGTGGCATTCTTTCATCCCACAATATTTTAGATTTTAGCTATGAAGCTAGTAAGAAGTCACATTTATTTTAACAATGTAATTTTTCTTCTTTAAACTAATTATTACAAAGAGGTATATCTATATCTATATATATATTATATATATATTATATATATATATATATTATATATTATATATATATATTATATATATATATATATAGATATATATAATATATATTTATTATATATATATGCGTTCATGGATAATTGCCTAGGAACCTTGCTTCAAAGACACTACCTCTTCAAGAGGTGACACCAATTGTTTATATGTCCTATAGGGGGTCCCAAGATTCATAAAATGGACATTTAAAAACATAATATAAAGGGTGGGAAGGAACAACTAATGGCCACAGAAGGAAGACATGACTAAAAAGGGTATTATTCACATTAGTATTTAACTTAATTATTTGAATACATTAAACCAAGTTATTAATTAGCTCAATATTAAATTATAGCTATGGTACTAAAGAAAACAATTTGTGTTAGAGCGTGACTTACAAGTGCATTGCACCAGTACCCTAGCGAGTCTTAAGAGAAAATTTGTAAGTTATGTAGAACTCACACATGAGAGGATTTGGTAGATCCTTGGGAATCTTCTCAATACTAATAATGCTTGTTTACGAGCATAGTAAAAGAAAAACTTATGACTATTGTTATACACATGTATGTGAGTCAGCTAAGAGGGACAAGTACTAAGAGGGATTAATGAGTCTTGCGCATCATATAGTTATTTAGACAATTCAAAATGGTGAGGATGCGAAGAAATCAAGGTCAAGGAGAGTCAACACAAGGACCTCCTACAAATAACCCATTACCTTCACCGGAGTTGACTCTCATCTTGTGTTCCCTAGAAGAAATTAATGAGACTTTAAAAGGGCGCCAAAAAAATGAAGTGGAAGTGGAGCACCCTCCATCAGGGTTAGGAAATCTCGAGGGATCAAGAGAATCTGATAGAGGACCTCCAATTGAGGACATTACTAGGGAGCTCCAAAATGTTAAGCTCCCGAAGTTTGTAAGAGTTCGTGTTAGCGAACGTGTAGAAGCCTGGTTAGAAGGAATGAGAAGGTGCTTCACACTAAGGGATTATAATTCCAATTCAAAAGCTAAAAAAGCAATATTCCAACTTAGAGATAGTGCTCTAAATTGGTGGGGTAACTTAGAGTGTTAACTACACCTCACTCCAAACACAGTTACTTGGGAGTTATTTGAGGAGAGATTTAGGAAAAAGTACCTACCAACATATTATGAAGAACAATAGGTAGGAGCCTTCCATGCCTTGGTATAGGGAAATCATACGGTAGAAGAATATGAAATTAGATTCATGGAATTGGTCAAGTATGTCTCCTACATGGATACTGACCAGCACCAAGCAGATCATTTTATTTATGGATTGAACCCTAAGATTAGGGCAATGGTGCAGATGCGGAAACCATCCTCAGTTGCAAAAGCTGTGGAGCAAGCTCGTTATGTCGAGGAACACTTAGACTTAAAGGGTGGAAACAAAACCATTTTTCCATGCAAACCAAGGTTTATGGGGAAGGCCCCTCGTACCTTCCCCAGGGGAAGAAGTTTGAGGCCACCACCATATGGAAACAGGGTTGTACCCTAAGCACCGACAGTGGGGATTTCAATGGTTAGTAGTGCAGCTTCAAGGGTGCGTGCAAATCAAGGTCATAGACGAGGAGAAACAAGTAGGAGCATGGGTCCCAAGGGAAGGAACTCTTTCCAAAGAACTCCACAACATTCAGTTCATGGTCTACTGTGCATCACTTGTTGGGGATGCAGGGGACCGCATTACCAGCGTGACTACCCTGAGTTACAAATTGGTAACAACCATAGAGAAGGAAAATCACCAATGGGGGGGATACGTAGCCACCATCGAATCTATGCAGCAGTTGATAACTAGCAAGTCAAACACCAGTCTACCATGGTAGAAACCTTAGGTATGATAAACAAAGTAAAATTTAAAATTTTGTTTGATTCAGGTGCTACAGATAGTTTCATTTCACCAATTGCATTAGAAAAATGTGGGTTGGAAGCCTATGAGCACGATGACTTTAAGCAAGTTGAGATGGCTTATGGGATAAAACAAGCAGTAGGACCTAGTGTTGACCAGTTTCAGGTAAACCTTGGGGTGTGTATGACTAAGTTGAAGGCATACGTCATAACATTGGGGACGTATGATGTAATTATTGGAATGGACTGGATAGAAGCTCATCGAGCTTTGGTAGACTGTTTCAAGAAGAAGGTGATTTGTGATGATGAAGGTAGGCCAATTGAGATTTTTGGAATCAAGAGAGGAGTGTTGCTACGATTCATATCCATGATGAAGGTAAAATGTTGTCTCTGACAAGGTTGCAAACTATATGTGGTCGAGGCTGTAAGTGACTAGAAACGACCCTCCCTAGATCAACACCCAATTTTGTCAGAATTCAAGGATGTTTTCCTAAGGAATTGCTTGGGTTACCTCATGTAAGGGAGATTATTTCACAATTGACCTAAAACCTGGTGTAGAACCAATATCTAATAGACCCTATAAGATGACAACTCAAGAAATTTGTGTGTTACAGATGCAGTTAAAAGAGCTTTTAGACTTGGGATTTATCAGACCTAGTATTTCACCTTGGGGTGCACCAGTGATTTTTGTCAAGAAGAAGGATGGTTCCTTACGGCTGTGCATAGATTATAGGGACTTGAATAGAGCCACAATGAAGAATAGGTACCCGATACCTCGAATAGATGACCTATTTGATCAAATGAAGGGAGCAACAGTTTCTCAAATATCGATCTACCATCTGGATACCACCAATTGAGGATTAAGGAAGAGGACATCTCAAAAACTGCATTTCGAGCTCAATTTGGGCACTACAAGTTCATAGTTGTTCCATTTGGTTTGACCAATGCACCAACAATATTGATGAGCCTCATGAATGGTGTGTTCAGGAAGTATTTGGAGCAATTTTTGCAAGTCTTTTTGGACGACATTCTTGTGTATTCCAAGAATGAAAAGGAGCATGAAAAGCACCTAAGGTTTGTATTGACTTGCTTAAGGGAAAATCAATTGTATGGAAAATTTTCAAAATGTTCCTTCTTTCAGAAGAAAGGTCATTACCTTAGGTACATAATTTCAGGAGAAGGGATTTTAGTTGACCCGAAAAAGGTGAAGGCCATAATGGATTGGCCAGTACTGGAAAATGCTCATGAGGTACATAGTTTTATGGGGCTAGCAAGGTATTATCGCAGGTTTGTGGAAGGGTTTTCAAGGATTGCAAAACCCATCACCACATTACAGTGAAAGGGGGTCAGTTATGAATGGGAATATGAATGTGACATTGCATTCATAGAACTAAAGAGGTTACTAACTAGTGCACTGATCCTTCGAGTACTGGACATGGAAAAAGACTTCACTGTCTGCACCGATGCTTCGAATCAAGGATTGGGTGCAGTATTGATGTAAGAAGGCGGAGTAATAGCTTACACATCTAGAAAATTGAAGAAACATGAAGAGTTGTATGCTACCCATGACTTAGAATTAGCAGCAATGATGTTAGTTTTGAAACTGTGGAGACACTACCTCGTTGGGAGAAGATTTGAGTTAAGAACAAATCATCAAAAACTGAAGCATCTCTTCACTCAAAGGGATTTGAATGCTAGACAAAGGCGGTGGAGCAAATTCATGAGTGAGTATGATTTTGAGATCTCATACATAAAGGGAAAGGAGAATGTGGTGGCTGATGCACTAAGCAGGAGACCACAAAAATTCTCCCTAGTAGCCTTAAAGGTAAATTTGAGGGAACGTGTGTTAGCGAAACTATTTGAAGATAGTTGGTATCTAAATGTTATCTCAGCACTCCATAGCGGGAAGCAGATAGAACCAAAGTTTGAGGGATATGTCCTTGAACCAGATGGACTATTTAGATTTCAAGGGAGAATGTACATACCTAAGGAAGGGGGTATAAGAAGGACCATCCTCGAAGAGTCACATAGAGCACTCTATTGTGCACATCTTGGAGTAAAGAAGATGTATGCGAACATGAAGAAACTCTTCTTTTGGGTAGGCATGAAGCACGGCATAGTCCAGTTTGTTGCCAAATGTCTTGAATGTCAACGAGTGAAGGCTGATCATCGCCATCCAATAGGACTCCTACAACCACATGACATCCCTATGTCTAAATGGGAGGTAATTTCCATGGATTTTTTTGTGGGTTTTCCACTCACGTCACAGAGGCACAATGCTATATTGGTTATAGTTGATAAATTGACCAAAAGTGCCCATTTCATTCCAGTAAGAGACACTTACGATGTTACTGATGTGGCATGGGTTTTCATAAGTGAAGTTATTCGACTACATGGGTTACCCAAAAAGATCATTTCTGATAGAGAATCTCGTTTTACATCTAGGTTTTGGACAAGTTTGCAGTCAACATTAGGGACTCAGTTGAACCTGAGCACTGCATATCATCCAGAAACAGATGGGCAGGATGAAAGAGTAAATCAGGTTATGGAATACATGCTTAGGATGTACGTCATGGATAATCAGACTTAGTGGGAAAGGTACTTACCATTGGTAGAGTTTTCCTATAATAACAATTACCACAGTTCAATCGGGATGCCTCCTTATCAAGCACTATATGGAAGGCCATGTAGGACGTCGTTGAGTTGGGAAAAGTTGGAGGACCGAGTAATAGTTGGGCCAAAATTAGTTTAAGAAATGGAGGAATGGGTAAAACAGATTCGACAAAGGTTAAAGGAAGCACAATATAGACATAAGAGTTATGCTCATTCACATAGGATTGATCGTAGTTATGAAGTAGGGGACCAAGTTTTTATTCGTATTCGACCCAAAAAAAACACCATTCGGTTTGTGAAAGGGACGAAGTTGTCACCTCGGTTCATAAGACATTTTAGGATCAAGGAGAAGATTGGACCAGTTTGCTATTGTCTTTTACTACCACCCCATTTGCATAAAAATCATGATGTTTTTCATGTATCTATTTGATGACATTATGTTTCTGATGAATCTCACAAACTAGATTGGAGGGAATTGCAGGTTTTGGACATGGGAACCATAGTGTTCGAACCATTACACGTATTGGACTGTAGGGTTCGACAGCTCAGACGTCGCATGGTGGATCAAGTTAAGGTCCAGTGGGACAAGTATAGCCCAGGATCTGCTACCTGGGAGGGTGCAGAGACTATATGTCGTGACTACGCCTCACTTTTTGAGCATCTGTGATGCCTATTTTTGACTTAGACAACTACCTATGCTAAGGTTCTATTTTGCAGTTCCATGTTATTTATTTATGAACGTTATGTAATATTGATGCATTTAGTTGGACACGTGAAACTACTTATATAAACCATTTGATGGATTTGGTATTGATAATGGAAATATTTGATGTATGGCCTAATGTATGACTTACTTGGTGATGAATTATCTAGTGTATGGCTTATCAGAATTATTGTTGTTTCATGTATGGATCAAGTGGATATGATTTATTTAATGAATGACTTAGTGAAATTATGATTTATCTCCAGTATGAACTCCAAGATTGACACGTGGACACTAGACTTAATAACATAATTTTTAAGGTCACTTATCTATATATATCGTATTGTTATATAAATTCATGAATGAGAGCTAACCCGCAGATTGGAAAGAACTATATGATAGCCAAGATCTACTCATCCATTGGGGGAAGGTCAAGACATCTCATGAGGAAACATATAATGTACATTGTTCTATTACATTTTGTATCTACTGGATATGCACTCTTATTATGACATGGGTAAAATGTTAATGACAGGTGACAAGACTACCTAACTGGATTATTTGATGACAAGTACCCAACCAATGTTGTAGCATGGTCCATATTAGGGTGTTGACCCTAGTTGTGAGGAGGGGTGGAGGTATTTCCCACCGTGTAACCTCAAAACCTGGAATCGTGGAAGGGCAGTGGTGGACACACTCCCCTAGATGTGTGATGACGATTGCCAATTGTCTACTGGGGAAGCTAGGTCAATATAGTTGACGCTTTCACCATATTGGTTTTATTAGTGGTTAGCCACCGTATATAGTATCAGATGATGGATAGGGTGGGAATGGAAGTAAGTCAGGAAAGATAGGAGGATATATATTAGTTGGAGACTCTTGATGGAACGCGATGTCATTGTCTGACTTATCAAATTTTACTACTATAACTCTCTCTATTTTGTTATGCCTTATTGCCAAACTACTTCGAACTCCTTGTATCTTTTATACTCTAACTCCGAGATGAAATTTTCTGAAGGAGGAGTGTATGTAACGCCCTACTTAATCTTATCATGCAAATTTTATGAGTGTTTAAATTACCTTAAAATATTGACTTATAATTATCAAGCAATATTGGTACATACCTACATTGGTGAAACTGTAAATTTATTACTGATATAAATTTTGTTATTATTCAATTCCCAACTTACCTCCTCAAATTTAAATTTTGATAGGATATGGTATCCTTCCATTTATTCCAATTTAAATATTCATATATCATCCCCAAATTGTCCTCTCAAATTTACTTGGGAGAAGACATGGTCCTCTCCAATTAATTACCAAATTATATATTCATATCTCATCCCCAAAATGTCCTCTCAAATTTACTTGGGAGAAGACATGGTCCTCTCCATTTAATTACCAAATTATATATTCATATCCCATCCCCAAAATGTCCTCTCAAATTTACTTGGGAGAAGACATGGTCCTCTCCAATTAATTACCAAATTATATATTCATATCTCATCCCAAAAATGTCCTCCCAAATTTACTTAGGAGAAGACATGGTCCTCTCCAATTAATTACCAAATTATATATTCATATCTCATCCCCAAAATGTCCTCTCAAATTTACTTGGGAGAAGACAAGTCAAATGTAAGGATGAGGGGGTAGTTATGAAATTAATGGGAGGTGGTTGAGATGGAGAAGAGAAGGGGGCGTAAAAGGGGAAGGATGAGGGGAGGAGAGGGGATGGTTTTGGTTTTGGTTTGGTTGTGGTTTTGGAGGATTTGTTTTGAGAGGAAGGTGGAGAAGAGAGAAGGGAGAGAAGGAGAGTATTGTTTATTTTGGACACACTACATCTGGTTGGACTTGGGCTCGGAGGGCTAGGGAACCTTTGGAGGTTTCCTGGGATAGGAAATACTTCCTGGTTGGATGGGAGGTAAATCTAGTCGGTAGACAAGAGGAGCATCCCAGTAGGATCAGGAACTTAGGGGCATCTCAACCAGGCTATCGAAATAGGTATTCCTCTATTTATAGATTACTCATGTAAGTGATTGAAATTAAATGCTTAATATTTAATTGTGGGAAATAAATTTTAATGGTAAATTATCATCAATTAAATGTTTAGTTATAAATAAGTTATTTCCCATATTATTGTATTTAAAAATTAGAGAAATTTAGTTTTGTTAGAGGACCCTAGGATGGGGCCTTATAAGCGGCTACAACATTTATATTTTGCTCAATATCATTGGCATATGTCGTGGTAGGGTCCGGAAATGAACTCCTTGTAGTGGAAAGGATTTTCCTAAGCTCTCGATTGGGCATGATTAAGTTATTGCTCCTGTTTGGCCATCCTCTTTTTGGAATCTGCAACTGCTTCCCCTGGTACTGGTGGAGGTACCATCCCGTTAAATAAATATATGTGCCTTCCTTCTCGAATTTCCCCCCTGTGACTCCCGGTCACGATTGGACCTCTATGTGGAAGGCTTTGGATAATAACACAAACTTCTGAGCCCACATATGGAAGGTATGGATGTGAACACAATGTGGCCTCACCCAGGTTCTCCCATGAGAAACACCAAACCAAATATCTATTGAATACTCATCAAGTAGGGACCTGGGGATCCATTCCACAACTCTAATTAATGCGAACATCTTTATGTACCAGCTGGTGAATGAAGCCTCATTTATCTCTTTGCTGCTCAGGTCCCCTAAAGTTCTCCAAGGCACATATCAGAGGGCCAAAGGCTAGTCTTATGTGATTGGAGCTAAATCTTGGCCCTTTGGTGCGGACCATTTTGACATTGCCATGGAAATGACAAGATAACTGTAAATGAAATTAGTGGATTAGTTGTAGACATATTCACATGCTTCAAAAAATTCCTGGAGGAGGAAAGCCCACCGGTTTAGCTGGGAACCTGCTACACAATGATTCGTAACTGAAATCGTATACAACGTGCACTCATTCTTGGAAAAGTGATGCATCAGTTTCCCTGAAATAATGTGGCAGGTGAACTTGATTTTACAGGAGTTGATCAGATCTATGTGTGCTCCCTTTCCGCCTCTCAGGGTAGCATACGTGGTGTAGTAGTCTACATCACCTACCTTCTTCCTTCTCTTGGAATTCATCTTGAACATGATTGAAACTGCATCTCCTACCACTGATAGACCCGTAAGCCTTTGAATGTCAATTGCATGAATTGGGTACTCCTTGTCGAGCCAGAGCGACCCGCAGTGCATTATGCTAGTCAACAATTTGGTGCATTGCATCGCTTCCAGAGTCGTGCCAAACATAGGAAAATTCCTCAAATTCAGTAGGGTGGACCAATGGATTCCTCTGAAGTTAGTATTGAATTTGATTGTCACCATGCCATCTTCTTTTGTAATTGAATTTGTGTAGACCTTGCGCTTCATGGCTGGAAATTGGAAGGAGTCCGAAAGATCGTTATCAACTAGTGTTGCCTTGTCATACTTGATATAGAGCGTCTCTTTCACTGCAATTCTTTCATCCAGCTCGAACTTAGGAATAAATAGAATTTCCTTCGTCATACTGGAGCGACACTCATAAGCTAAAATCACAGGGGGCTGGTAGCTAATCCTTGAATGATAGCACTTAAAACTAGAATGCAAATGGAGCGACTCTACCACCTTGGCTTTAGACTGTGAGGAATTCAGCATTGCCATGCAAATTAAGTAGACCATCTTGACACGACATTTCTGATGAGACCCCTTAACTAATTAATACAAAAACTATCCTTATGCAGACTTGATCATTTTAATCCTACCATGGGATGAGCTAAACCTAACTTGGATGATGCAATTTTGAAAAAGGAAAGGTGGGGTTGATGGGTAATTATGTTATCATAATGGAAGACGTTTAGGAATTAGTTATTGCTATAATGGGAAATATTTTACGGGAATCCGGGCTGACACCAGAATTATTGTCTAGTTATTACGGAAAGGAATCTTAACACGTGTGACTCCCCTTGACCACAAACAATTGCGGTGTGGTGGAATGACATCCACAAATGGCACTAACTTAGGGGATCCTTATTTGGAAACGTCAAGGAAAAAATTATCAGAGAAAAAAAATGATAGACGAGACGAATGACGACGCAACTAAATGAATCTTACTGAATCTTCCTATTCCTACCTATGATCCCCTTTCGGAGATCCAATCAATTTTGAGTAACATTTTTTGATGTGTGGAAGGGTTTCAGGCATGCATCATTCACCCAATCTGATAACAATACCCTATCTAGTTGCGCAAGCTTGACAACTCCAAACTTTCTTACTCCGCAACAACTAATGGTCCTAACCAGTGCATTTGTAGCTTCCTAGGAAATTTCAAGAACTTAGTGTCATATAACAAAACATGCCCACCGACTGTGAATGATTTCCTCTTAATATGCTGGTCATGCCACACCTTCCGCCTTTGATTTTCAAACACTTGGTGGAAATATACCATGAATATTGCCTCATCAAGCTTCGAGAGTTCATCTAATCACTTATGGAGTGATTCCTCCTCTGTCATCTTAGTGGATTAGACGATGAAAAGGCTTGGGATAACAAACTTTGGTGACACCACAACTTCTCGTCCATACACAAGTTGGAAAGGTGTATGCTTGTGTAGTCGGTTGACAGTTGTGCGGTATGCCCATAGGGTCGTTGATACTCTCTCGTACCAATCATCTCATTTGGCCAAACATATCTTAGTCAAACCATTTTCTAATATCTTTTTTAAGGCCTCTACGATACCACTAGTTTGCGGGTGGTACAAACTTCTTTTGTGGCGATATATCATGAAATTTTGAAGTAGGGAAGCAACTGCCTCATTTATGAAGTGGGTTCCTTGATTGCTGGTGAGACTCTTGACTAACTCGAATTTGGATATGATGTTCTCAAATATGAATCTGGCAGTGGTATCCGTTGTGCAGCCCTTTACAGGTGTTGCTTTGGCCCATTTGGTGAGTTACTATGTTGCGGTGATTATATACTTGGCTTGAGAGTGACGCGCCGTGGATTGATTGTCCCTATGGAATCGACCACCTATTTCTCAAATATCTACAGTGCATGTATCAATTACAATGGGAGTTCATCTTGATGTGATGACCTTCCAACCCTTTACACACATTGCATCCTCTAACATATTCTTTCGCGTCTTTGAAAACTGTCGACCACCATAGTCCTGCTTGTAACACTTTCCTTGCAGTAGATTTTCCCCCAACGTGGCCACCCACGACTCTTGAATGACATTCCCATATCACATCATATCTCTCATGGTGGAGGACACATCAGCGCAACACATGATCAATGCCCAATTGATACAGTTGTCTTGTGATTAATTGATAATTTTCTACTTGAATGACCATGTGTCACCTTTGTATGGATGTGTATTCATCTAGAAATTTTCCTCTAGCTAAGAAGGATACAATGTCTTCTAGGTAATCTGGTATTGCTTCAATCTGGAACAGATCAGTGTCTGGTAGTTGATCATCCAGAGATCCTCCACTTTTGCCTGATTCCATTCATGAGAGGTGATCAGGTCCCACATTCAGTTGATTAGGTTTAATGATTACCTCACAAGTAAATTCTTGAAATAATAACAACCACCTACAAATTCTTCCCTCTAGCATAGGCTTGTTCACCAAGTACTTTAAAGCGGAATGGTCAATGAAAAACTTAAACAAGCCCCCAAGAAAATAGTGTCTAAATTTTGGGAGTGAATATACCACCATGAGTGCCTCTTGCTTTGTCGTGGTATACTTATTTTCTGCTGTGGATAACTTCCTATTGAAAAAGTAGATTGGGTGGTCGAGGCTCCCTTCCCGAGGCTGAGCCAGAGAAACCCCCAGAAAAATACCAGATGCATCGATGTGGACATGGAACTATTTTTTCTAGTCGGGGTAGACCATAATCGGTGCACTTACCAACTTCTCTTTCAGTATGTTGAGTGAAGCATGACACTCCTTCGACCGCATAAATCATTCAACCTTCCTCAACAGTTTCTCCATTGGTGCAGTAATGGAGGCGTAGTTGCAGATAATATTTTGTAGTATTAGATATGTCCCAAAGTGGGTTTGAGTTGTTTTACACTTGCAAGTGGGTCCATATTCACTATCGACACAACCTTGGTAGGATCTACACATATTCTTTCTTTTCACACTATGTGGCCCAAGAGTGTGCCAAACGGGACTTCAAATATACATTTTTTCAAGTTCAACAATATCTGTAGTTGTTTACAATGATCAAACATTATCCTGAGTAGATTGGAATGTTTCTTCAGTAGACTATAAACCATCCAGTCATCCATGTAGACCTCTAAGAACATGTGGATGTAATCCCTAAAGGCTGATATTACAATTCTCGAGAACACTGTTGGTGCATCCTCGAGACCAAATGGAATAACATGATAGGTGTAGTATCCCCATTCTGTAGTGAAGGTAGTTTTTGGTGATAGCCTGAAAATCCATTTGTAAAGGAGCATGATTCGTTCCCTACAAAATTATGTAAAATACCATCACTGAATGGTGTGGGAAATAGTTCATGCACTCAAGCATTGTTGAAGATGTGGTAGTCTACATAGACCCTTATTTCTGTAACATATTTCTTGTTTTGTATTAAAATAGGACTCACCCACTCTGCCTTGTCCACTTCTGGCATATTGTCTATCTCTTTATTCACTTTCTCTTTGAATTTTGGGTTTAGTCTATAAGTGTGGTGCTTCACTGGCTTTGCATCAAGTTTTAATACAATTTTCATTTCCCCTAGGTCTCCCTTGATCCATTTTAGTTCCACAACTGACGAAGGGAACAAAACCTCTTATTCTCTTAGGAGGTCAAAAATATCTTTTGTAGTTTGTTCATCCCAATAGTCTTCAATCAAGGCTAGCTTTGGTTTGTCATATGTATCAATGTTATGCTTCCACAAATACAATGGGAGAAAGTGTGGCGCATCGGTTATAGGTCCATCCTTGATGCCCCTTTCCCCTTCAATTTCGTGGAATGGCAAATGCCATAACTCCTCTCGATCATCTTCATCCGGTTCTTTATCCACCTTTCCACTGGCCATTTCTTCAGGATACACTAACTCATAGAGATGTTGTACGGTCCTCTATGCACCCATCCATTAGTTGACCGATGTGAGAAGAATTCGTTTGATAGCCTGCAATTCCTCAGTCAACCTCCTGTCATTGTCTGAGAAAGAGAAAATGCTGATAAACTGATTAGCCAAGCTATCCCAATATCCTATTTGCCTCCTTATTTATTCCTGTACATACCAAGATTTTGGAAAGGTTCCGAAGGTGTGTATGAACCCATTTACCCATAACTCCTTCAAAATTCCTTCCCGGTTCCATCTGTTATCGCAATTTTTCAAGTGTTGTCGAGGGTCGGAGTCCCCCCTATACTTTGAAAATTCTTGAGGGTACTCCCCCACTTGTCTGAATCTTACTTCCATTGCTTTCTTGATTTTCTCCTAGTCCCAGAGGTAGTTACAATGAACTCCCCACCATCGTGTCAGTGTCGCTTGCAATGTGAAAATTAGTAATGGTATTTTATGCTCTTCGATAATTGTTGCATCAATATTGTTGAGAAATTAATTAACTAGGTCTATACCATTAAAGATAGGGAAGTCCCTTACCTCCATTCCAATCTAGTTGACCAAATATATTGCAGCGCAACGTCTAGTGTTGATCTCATATCCACTCTGTTTCCAATCGTCCCAAGTGGCTTTTGAGCCAACCTCTAAACTCTGAATACTTCTCCATCTAACAGATCCTTCAACTTTTGGGTTTATGTAGTCCTCCCTTTTACCTACTTTGAGACTATAGAGTTGATATAACATCCTTGGATATTCTCTATCATCTAATGTTTATGTGAATCTTGGTCCCTAATATGGGTCTAGAGGTTGAATCACCCTTACCCCTTCTACTTCAAAAGTCATTAGTTCCTTCTTTAAGTCAATTATAGAATAATTTTAGAATTCCTAGTCTATCTCGAGCAGTTTTGGATAAGGATCCTTGTCTCCTATAATATATATTACTTTGAAATATGCATGGGTCTTTACCACCGCTACACCCACTTCTACATCCTCTAGTCTCCCAATTGGAAGTATACAATACTAATTCACCATCCACAACTGGATTGGTGAGAAAGTCAACTGATGTTTCCTCGGTGCTTCCCACATTTTCCTTGGTAGAATGTTCACATCAGAGCCAAGATCTAGCACAGTGTCCTTGATCTAAAATCCTACAATCCAAGTGTCAATTTTGAACTCTCTGCCTATTCTCTTCGTGTTCCTCCGTACTCTCCTAGTGTGTCTTTCGGGTAAGTTAGCGGAGATAACTCCTCCTTGAACCTCCTCCTTTGGGATGGTCGCTTTCAGACTTTTCCTCAACTTCCCCAACATCTGGTAATCATTCACGATATGTAGAAATAATCTAAACCATTCCTCGATAGGTTGGATTATGAAAGGTCTGGGCTCTTAGTTTTATGAGATTCTGGATGACCCTTTTGTGGTCCTACGCTTTTAGCCAGATTGTCAAAAAATTCTGTTGCCTCCTTATAATACTACTTCTGCTACTCGGGGTCATATGAGCACTTTGGGGAGGCCATTATGATGATCGTAGGCTGGTATGTGGTTCCTCGATCAGCCCCAATATTTTTTCCTCTACGTGTGACTATATTAATATTTGAGAGGGGGTATGCCTCCGATACCCTTGGCTCCGTGTTAATCAAGCTCGCTCCCCTCTACCAGTTCTGCTCCTCCCATATTGCAATTAGCTCCAGATAATCCTCTATTGCATGTGCATTGACCCTACACTGAGAGCACCATGGCCTTCTTGGTAGCAGGAAATCCAATGCAACATGTCCTTCTCGGTCACAGTTGTAACAATGAACCGAGCCTCTACCTCCTAACCTTCCGCCCCTTGTTCCTCCTCCTCATCTCCCTCCTCAAGCAGTCTCATTGACTCAGAAGGTTGAGCGGTCTAACCTATTTGCTAGAGCATCCAATGCTCTACATTGGTCAAGGTGGTGAGTTGTGGAAGCAAAAAACTCACAATAATTGTTATTTGGAGAATTGGAGTATTTTTGTAATATCTGGCACAGACGAGAAGAATGTTCGTACCCCCTGCATACTTCACAGTACTCCAGTTGGTTGTGGAGGATACAACCCTTACGATCCTACCTACGTGACTCCTACTGTGGGTGTAGGTCTAGGTGGTCCTCTTGGAGTAGAGACGGTCCCATTTCCCCACAACCTTGAGCAATCTGTGGCAACATGACCTTCCACTAAGCAATTTGTGCACCACATTTTCAACCTCGGTGGGAGGACTGGTTGTAGATCCTTCAACTTCTCCATTAGAATTTCAATTTCATGTTGAAGACCCAAGATAGATGGATCATGCGATGTTGTTTCCCCCTGGTATTCGTGTGGGTATCTGGCCATAACTTCTATCCGAGTTGCTTACTTGAGAGCATTGTGTAGTGTGTCAATATTTTATTGCGTCAATGGTGTACAGGTGAGTGGTAACAATGCTTTGATAAACCAATCTCTTTGGTGATTCGAGTCTATTGGGTAACTAAGTTTACCAATCTCATCCTTAAATCTTTGCATAAGTTCCCATGCGGTCTCTCCCTCTCGCTGGTTTATCTCCCACATCTCTAACAACCCTTACTGATTAGTTTAGGGGATTTTGAATTCTTGTAGAAATTCTCTTGTAACATCGTCCACAGTTGGGTTCTAGTGTAACTATGACCATTTTATGAACCACCTCAAGGCCCTTTCCCTGAGAGTGGTATGAAATTTGATTAGCTTCACATTATGAGGCGTCTGGCAGGCTCTCCAGATGGCCTCACCTAAATACCAATGTTGTTCTATGTCTTCGTTCCCCCTATCGGAGAACTCAAGATACCTTA
The DNA here is from genome assembly GCA_000404065.3 of Pinus taeda. Lineage (NCBI taxonomy): Eukaryota > Viridiplantae > Streptophyta > Pinopsida > Pinales > Pinaceae > Pinus > Pinus taeda. Next base: position 66,521 of record APFE030755660.1, read on the forward strand.
TGAATGATCCCGCCATTTTTGAGTGAGATTGTGTTAAAATAACAAATCCTTGTGATCCTAGTTGTAGAGATCATTGCAACCCCATACTGCTACTATTTTCACTGCTAATATTAACTTTGTAATTGACATGCACACTATGAACTCTTATAGTTTTGATCAACTTAGAAAGTAATTTGTCATGATTGTTATAGAGTACCAGGGGAAGGTTGGGGGAGACACTACCTGAGATTCGGGGAGGCAGATTGTTGATTCTTTTGGAAACACCATCTTTAGCAAAAAGTCTTCGCATAACAAAATACATGTCATCCTCTAGGCTTTCCTCCTATCTGACATGGCCTTTTCCATTCAATCTCTCCCTCTCCACTAGTGAGGGTGGGTCCCTATCGCCTTCTTAACCCATAACGATTGTGACCATCTCTATTCCCCCCGCTAGGTTTTTTTCCATCCTGTCTCCTCCCTATAGACTTCTCAACACCACTCCTGCTTGGTGAAATGCCTCATATTTCCTTTTAATCATCTGCATGTCCCTTTCCTACCATCTCTTCACCTCATAATAGCCTCATAGTTCCCTACTCGGTAGCATCCCTCCCTTTAGGTCCTTCCCCTAGTACTAGGTGTTTAAGTTGTCATGCTTAGACTTTTGAATACTAGCAAGTGCTCTTCTACATTAAGACCTTGATCGAGAGGGTTACTTATTTTAGCAGCTTCCCTCGCAACCCTGCTTGGAACAAAACTTTAGCCTTTGAAAAGGAATGATGGTTTTCTGCTGTAAACTCAATAATATACCCTTCCAGTGTGGTTCGTACCCAAAAATCTACTTCTCTCGTCAAATCCATGTCAAGACAATGTAGTGTAGCAAGATCTACTTGAGTCCAGTTGTGACGAGACAAATTTCATCCATGGACCTCCCTTTCACTTGCAATCTCTGCAAATAGTTGTAAATTTCTTCTGGAAATTTGCACCAGATGATCTCGTATTAATCACTCACCGATTTTGAATACAGGATTTCATCCTTTAGTTTCATAACAGTTCAATAGTAGAGTTGAGCTTGCTGAGAAACAATCTGGTGCACTTGCTCATCCCACCAGTTCCGCAGTTGTTTCTTAAAGACCCTCGATGCCATATTCTGAACCCTCTTTTTGAATTTCAAGTCCTAACAATGGAACCAATTGTTGGCACAAAAATAACAACAGGGTTAAGACTCGAGGTTTGGGCACGATGGGCCAACAAGGCTTTGCTATAGTCTAACACAACACCAACATTTTCACCTTACCCAGGAAGGGGAAGGAATCTCACTCGAGGCATGCCACAACCTAAGTTTGAGGAGGGTTGGAATCCGATATTAGGGAAACCATATCAAAGGATAGAGAGCAAGGAAAATTAACTTAAAATTCAAAGAAACCAAATTACAATAATCTATACATGTTGCAACAAAGAGGCTACCTAAACATGTGCATACTTAAAAATTTTGAATAACCAAAACAACACACAATGAATACACTATGATCCCATAACAATCTTCTTAATTACTATCATAATAGGTACATTACATTAGACTCTTGACCTATCCTCAACATTATAAAGCCTACACACGGGATACAAACTCATATAAAGACAGTCACAATTTTTTTTCTCATAGCTCTACAACACAAGAAGAATAGGATTATCAAGAACAACCATCACCAATCCTTTCTCAGTTCTCCTTATTGATTTTTATCTTCTTCTTTCTTTTCATGCACACCAACTTGAACTACCAGTTTATTCTCCCTTGCTCGATTATATTCATCCTCAGATTCTCTTTCTATTTCCCCCCTCGGGTATCTTTGCTTCTCGCCACCACTCCTATTTACTCCCTCTCAAAATATAGAAGCATCCATTTCTTATAGAAGTAAATTCTCAACCTATGATAACATGTCTAAGGAACCTGAGAGATCTGAAGAGAATTTTGGGAATTTTCGTTTAGATGATATAAGTAACTTTGATGCAGTCATCAAGAAGGGCATGAATAATTTAGTGTAGGGAAGGAAAATCAAAACAAGGCATAATGCTTTTACAACTGATGAATGTGGAAGAACATCCAGAAGGAGGAAACCATTTTATAATCTTAAAGGAGAACTATCATCTCCTACCTTATCTTTGCATTTTGGCAAAAATGTTTGCCAATCTACATGAGGCATGCGGTTTGGAAAACCTGGAATGTGATCTTGTTTTAAAGGAGCATAACTTATAGATATAGAACTCATCTTGAGCCAATAGAGTCACTAGGTAAATAGTTTAGTCTTCATATGTCTAACTGTTGTCCACCATCAACAACCAGATCTAAAAATTTGATAATATTTCGCCGACAAGATGAAACCTTTCATTCCCCGATAACAACGTTGTTATGTTAGCACCCTGTAATGGACCTCTAGGTTGAAAACAGGATCATAGGGGTAACCAAAAACCTCTTGTAGGCTAAGGTAGAGCCCCCCTAGCCTTGAAGAGGGCTCTTTCACTGTCTCGTGCTATTAATCACCTAGGGGATTGATAGGATCTGGGTTTTAGGCTGGCTATGATGATCAAAAAAGGATTTTTGGTTTGATTTTTGGAAGGTGGGTGTAGAGGGAAAAAACTACGTTGGATCAGTTTCACAAATCCAAATGAATAAGGGACATAATTCAATTTTCAATAGGGGAAATATAGGAATACTTACTCACGATTAATCAAAGTTCATTGTAGTGGAAGGATGAGGGGGGTAGGAGGAAAAGTGATAAACTAAGCATCAAGCCACAAATGAATTCACATTTTCCATTGAAGAAATGTAACACATATGATTGACTGAAAATTAAATAGAGCAAATAGATGAACTCTGAAATAAAATTTCTTTGAAGATGAGCATGAAGAACTTATACAGTATGAAACTATATTTTAGAAACAGATCTGAAAAGAAAATACATATGATTAACAAAGGGAAAACAAACCAATAAGAATGACACAAGTATCCCTATCCAAATTGAATTCACCTTCTTCTATTCATCTGGCAAAAAAATATATGCATACAAAATTGCCTTAGCCTCTCACACTTTAGACCCAACATAACTATTTTTTCATGTCTCATCCTCCTTAAATACAATAAGGAATTGGAAATTACCACTAGGTGGTCGAATTCACTGCATGGAAACTAAAAAGACTAGATACAATATATTTGCAAAGAATATTGAGACTATCCCAATTTAGAAACATCATGATTTAAAACTTAAAGAAACATTTAGCAACAAAATGTCTATAAAATCACAATCTATCTTATCCACACCTATCTGATCACTAACATACTTCTAGAAGGTCCCAAAATACCAATATGCAAAAATAGGCCTGATTGATATAGTTGCGCAACAAGGTACAATATATTTCCAACTCAACATGGTTAAAAGCTGTACTGGATAAAATCGAGCATATGGGTATGTTGGAGATGATGTTGTGTTGGTGTAGGACCCACTGGATGCTTCTTTTCATGCGTGTAGGCCTCCGAAATGACTAATCACCACTTGCGCAACATAATTCAAATTCTGTTTTTTTTTTTACATTTCCAACTCCAAAGAACATTGTAGTGCCCAACTATCCATCACATCCACCTTATAATGCCCAACATACTTCCAACCTACCAAAATCTTGAATTTAGAAATTGAATTTCAAAAACATTGCAGAATTCTGTCAGCAAGCAATTATGGAAAATGGGTCTCCAAGTGACACCTGTAATTCCAAAACCGTAATACCTGTGAAAAAAATGAGAGAGGTTTTTTTTATTTTTCCTATGCTCGACAAAAATATCTTTTAGTTTTGAAATATTCATTTCCTATTGTTAGAAAAACATGCCAAAAAATAATGGTTGAAACAGGTGGAAAAATATAATTTTATTTTTTGAAACATAGGCCTCCAATAGTGTTGAATATCTCCAAAACAATAACTCTTGTGCCAAAATTAAATGACATTTTTGTTCTTTTGCTCGTGCTTGGAAAATACCTCTTTCTATTTTTTGAATTTCATTTCCATTTGATCAGAAAATGGTTTTGAAAATGATGACTAAAACAAACAATTTTACAACAAATTCGTAACAGAGTGTGGCAAACCTCCATGGTTGATATGGTTACAGATGGTTCTGTGCAAGGTTGAGTGTATAGATGTGTTTGAGATGATCCAGTGATGATGTAGCACCATCTAAGTGCTTCCCTCCATACTTGCAGACCTTCATAATGGTCATTCTTAGTTTGCATAATGGTTGCACAATGACCTCTTTCCACATGAGTTCCAAACACTAACCTTCAAACTTTTGCAAGATTTCAAAACTTCTCAGAGCGTGGGTTGCAATGGAGTAGGAATGAGCACAATTTCATTTTTGTTTTGACATTAATGCCTCAATATGCCTTTTGTCATGTCATGAGGGTGAATGATTGAATGGAGGAAGAGTGAGGTGACATGAAGATATGCTTAATTGATGAGACCAAAGATGAGAAGTAAAGACCGCTAACCATACCCATAGCAATTTTAACTAACTGAAATGACCCCTTGAGCCCCCAATGGTTCCTTTTCCCTCCATGATTACACATTTGAAAGTATGACCTTATGACCCTCACATGGATTTTTTGACTTTATACTTTCACAAATTCAACTTTAGGTTCAAAGAGAGCTTTATGACATAAACCTTTTCAATTTTTATGATGGCATATGACACACACAAACCATTTCATATAGAAATCTTTAGACTATGACACCTAGCGATCCATAGGCTGAAATTTACAAACAAACCTAAAAAATGGAATAGTAAGATAAACAAACACTATGATTCCTAGACTATAAGACCCTAACACCTCCAACGCTGACGAAGGTGATCTATTAACCAAGTAATATGCATTCTCCACTTCCTTTGCCCAAAATTCTTGTCCTAACCTGACACCATTGAGCATGATTCTTTCCTTTTCCATCAACATACTGTTCATTATTTCTGCAACTCTATTTTGTAGAGGTGTGTATGGAGTAGTCTTCTTCCATGTTATACCATACTTCTTACAAAACTCTTCAAATTCCTTCTTGTAGAACTCTCCAGCATTATCTATCCTAAACACCTTTATCTTCTTCTTTGTCTGGTTTTCCACCAGAGCCTTAAATTCTTTAAACCTGTCAAAGACTTCAGATTTATTCCTAAGGAAATATATCCATATATTCCTTGAGAAGTCATCTATAAATGATACATAGTACATAGACTTACCCAGTGATGGAACTGGCACAGGTCCAAAGGCATAACTGTGCACAAGCTCTAATATCCCTTTCGCCCTCTTATAACACCAGAGGGGAAACTCACCTGATTCTGCTTCCCATACACACAATGTTCACAAAAACCAGAATCCAAAGAGAAATTAGACATACCTTCTACCATACCATTACCATGAAGTATTTGAAGGCCCTTCTCTCCAATATGTCCTAGCCTTTGATGCAATAGCATGGTATTTTCTCCAAAGACTACTATATTTTCTGCTCCACTTTCAGGAACCACAAAACTTTTGCACCCATCAATAACAATACTACTCTAAATCTTATATAGAGTTCCATTCCGAAATCCCTGCAAGTTCTCCCTGAACCATATTGCAGACATCTTTATTAAACACTATTTTTACACCCACATCGTCCATCTTGATTACAGAAATTAGATTTCTGGCCAATGCAAGTATATGTAGAATACTTGGAAGTGTTCTAATACTTCCACCTTGCAACTTTAGCTTAAATTTTCCACGTCTGACGATTCTAGCCTTCCTGTCATCCCCTAAGAAGAAATCACCACCATCATATTTCTCATACTTACAAAACCAATCCCTATGGGGAGTGAAGTGAAAGGATGCACCTGAGTCAATCAACCATGCCTCATGCTCTACACATGTACTTGAAGAAGAAGCCAAGTAGACATCCCCACATTCATCAGAGGTGGTTTTCGCCTCTATAGAAGGATCATCATTAGATATCTCTCCTTTCTTAGGAGATTTATATCTACAATCCTTTTTGAATTTCCCTTCCTTTCTGCATTTCCAGCACACCTTTATAGGTTTTCATGGATATTTGGATCTCCCTCTAGATTTAGATATCCCACTCAAGGACTTATTTTTGTTTCTGTTCTAGGACCGTCCTTGTATAGACATGGAATCTCCATTCTGTCCCTCCATATTTTTCCATCTCATCTCCTTTGATAGAAAGGATGAGACTATTTCATTAAACTTCAAGTTAGTTGTATTGCTACCTATTGTAACAACTAGACTATCCCATGAATCTGGCAGAGAACACAACAAACTGATGCACTTATCTTCATCTGAAATTTTAATATCAACAGATAACAACTGGCTTACCACATTATTAAAGGTGTTTAGATGCTCTGTCACTAAGTCTCCATCCTTCATCCTTAGGTTATACAACTTTTTCTATATGAATAATTTATTCACCAGAGACTTAGATTGGTACAAAGTCCCTAACTTGTCCCTTAAAGCCTTCACCATAGCTTCCCCTGATATATTTAACAATATTGAATCTGAGATACACAAATGTATTATGCTCTTTGATTTCTGATCCAACTTCACCTAATCTTCATCTAACATTGTTGTTGTTTTAGTACCCAGATCTATCGTGATCCACTAATCTTTATCCACCAGCAGATCCTCCATCTTGAATTTCCACAACTCAAAACTCTAACCATTAAATTTCTCGATCTCTATCTTTCCATTGCTCGCCATCTATTTTCACCGTAAGAATCGATCGCGCAGATCTCCCATAGGCCTGAGAAAAACCCCTCAGCAACAAAGGCATCCACCTGAAGGTGAAACAACTCTGATACCGAATGTAGGTTTGAACCCTGTACAAAAATTACTTGTAGATGAATTCTAAAACATAGAAAATAAACAATGACAAGAATATAAAACAAATACACAGAGATTTCCCCTGGATCCAAAAACCAGGACTACTAGATTGATTTTTCATTATGTTCCTTCCAATTTAAAATACATATATATACACGCTGAATCATTCATAAACCCCAATCCATTAATCCTAGATTAGAACATAACTGTAGTTCCCTTGACCAGATCTACAAAATATCTGGGAAAAAAACATCATGCCCCAAAACCTGTTGGGCAAACTACTAAGGGGGGCGGGGGGGGTAATCAATATTTTCAATACACAAACTTTTCAATTCATATTCTGATTTCTATATGCGAATTTACTAAAAGGAACATGCGTGTGTACTCGATCGTTCTAAAGAAAACTAGTGCACATCTAGTAAACTCATGTTTCAGTTAATTCATCATTTGTTTATCTTCAGCTAGTGCATCAATTATTTAAAAAATATTATATAGACATTAACCATGTGCAGTAAGAACAAAATAAACCATCACACATAAGCAACACACATGAACACCATGATTTAAGGTGGAAACCCAATGTAGGAAAAAACCACCTGCCTCTATCGTCTCTGTCTTCTTTTAATATAAAGAAAAGTTTTTTACAATCTTATATTGGTGTAGAATCATACCAGTACGCAGACACCCACCTACAGAAGGCTAAAACCTTCGCTCATTCTCCAGCTCTTACTGGAAGGGAGCTCCAACCCCTTGGCTCTTGTACTGTCATAAAATTGTACTAGTACATAGGCACCAACTTGCTAAAGGCTACAACCTTCACTTGTTCTCCAACTGCTACTGGAAGGGAGCTCCAAACCCCTGATCTGATTTACCAGCTACTACTAGAAGGAAGCTCCAACTCCCTCAACTCTGGGGACCATGTTTCATAAATTTTCATTCTGGTTCTACCTGCTACAACACATCATAAATTGTAGGCCACATTTCATCAAATTTTCAGACTGGTCCCACTACCAACATTAAGATCAATATCAATCATCAAATAGTAACTCATCACTATAACTCAATCATCAAACTCTGACATAACTGAATCAACCAATCACTGAAACCTAATCAATTGGAACTCAATCAAAACTCAACCAATTAGTCAGATCAATGTAACCAGAACATCATACATCATACTACATATCACAGAAACCAGATTCTCTTACTGCAAACCCTGATCAACCATTTGTAAAAAATGTATACGCTACTTTGTGGTAGAAAACCCGCGTGTGTACGTTCCTTTCATGAAGCACACCTGCATATATCTTAAAATGCTGTAAACTAAAAAATGGACCACTGTCATTCTGAAACAAGCACTGAATCATACTCAGATATACTACAACATTCTGAACCAATCATAGAACAATCCCTTATCTTCAATCGTAATCAACAATTTATCTCAATATTCTTCAATCAGTCAATCCATAATCAAAACATCACTGTTTAAACCTAGATCAACAAGAAGACTTCATTGACATATAACAGAAATATGTCAAAACTGATAAAATTGATCAGAGATCCTTTCATCAAAATCCCTACTTTCTGTACTCTCTTTCCTCAAAGCATATCCACATGTGTACACACATTTCAGGAACCAAACCTACATGTACACAACTTACCATAAACACATCCACGTGTGTATGCGCATTGCAGACTATAAAAATAGTGTACATATCTGCAAATTTAGAGTCAAATCTTTGCTATAACACATAACTTCAGTCATACCCAGATCTCAACATACACAAACAAATCACGTGGTAAGATGTCATCAACACAAACCAATTCATCATGATTCATCTCAGATCTATTGGATCTGATCCATCATCAAGCTCTCGAGTGCATACTTAGTTTAGATAAAGAAAAGCATCAATAAATCATATCATGCATATTTGCTTCAGATCTAACTATTCATAATATTTCCATCACTTTCACATACTACAATATATCTCACCACTTTGATCTTCATTGCCTTATATAAATTAGCCTTTTTTCGATACCACAGGTTAAAACCATACTCTAGACGATGGTTTTCTTAGATGGGATCAAAACATCCATTACTGGGCTAAATACCACAGGGGCAATACCATGGTAAGGACCCTTGGTATTTAGAATACCATGGTGCAGAAAATGTACGTGCCTTTGCTTCATCAAACTCATGTGTGTACACAACTTTGCTTAACAGAACCCATCTGTAAAACACTCTGTCTCATCTTGATTACATATTCAACAAGTAGGTTTGCATCAAGAGAAAAATCATTAAGTAGGTTTCCATTCATCTTGTCATCAAGGACAATTCATTAGGTAGGTTGCCATCAAGGACAACACCTAATTCATAATTCCAGCAATCTCCCCCTTTGGACTTGATGGAAATCATATTAGTGTTTGGTCACCACAACCTGTAAATACATCAAGCCAAGCATCACGCTACTCTTCAACCACTAAACCAAACACCAAGTTACTATCCCCATTTGACATCAAGCGAAAAGGGATGACCAATGTTGAATGAAGAATTCCATGTCTGAACTAATGAATATGAACAGTGATCATGCTCCCCCTGACCATATGCTGAAGTTTTTGAAGGATGAACATTGAAGTACATGACTCTATGACTCATAAGACTTGTCTTAACACCAAGGACTTGTTGTAGTGGCTACAACCACTCTCCAAAATTTTTCCTTAGCCTGTTTTGGAGCCTCCCTACCAACCTTCACAGCAGCTTGCCTTGCTTCATCAAGCCCTCAATCTTCAATGTCTTTATTTCTTAAAGGCAACCTATTGATCACGGTTTGATCTCTTCCCTTCACAAGCTGCTCACCCAGACTTGGTCCAACTACAGGCTGAGAAGCTTCCCCTTGAAAATTGTACATTTATGGAGGGCAACCAGCCTTCCATCTAGAAATTGCGCAATCCTATCTGATAGCCTATTGGGCTCCAAGATTGCGCAATCCTGCCAGCCAACCCTCCCTGTAAGATTTGCATAAATTTTCCCAGTAGTAGGTTGTTCAACCCAATATTTGCGCAACTCTAGGTAGCAGTTAGCTGCTATGCCCAGAAATTGAACAAATCTCCTAGGCAGCCAGGCCAACTCCCAACCAAAAATGCGCATTTTTCTCCAGCAGTCAAGCAGTCACTTGCATGTGTAGCTAAGTTGACCGGTTCCCTTCGAGACCGAGAAAAACAAACTTGCATGCATAGGCTACTTCTCCCAAGGCAACATGCAAAGGCATCCCTTGTCTTAGGGATCTATGTTTAGTAATTGGAGGTTACATGCAAGGAGCAATTCAGAAACCTCCCACCAAGTGTTGTTTCCCCTAGATTTGTGGCATGGGCATCACAACCTCGATGTTATCAAAACTAATCAACCATACATTGTAGAGATCATTCCTCACATCAACCTTACAACTTTGACATCCCACAACACATCTAGGAGAAGTTGGCACATTTAACTCAGCTGTTTTAAGGTAAGCCCGCTTCCCATGCCTTGTGTTGCATTTCTGTTGCTTTTTGGGTTTTCACTTGTATGAGTATTGTTTGCTTGATTTATTTGAATTTTTGCTATTGTTTACATGTAACTAGCTTGTTCTAGCTTTGTTTAAGTTTTTGTTGCTATCTCACTATTGTTGCATGCATGAAACTATTTTGCATGGACTTTCACGCAACCAGTGAACTGCCTCACCCACGTGCATGTTGATTTGTTTTTTGAATCTTTTATTCATGTTTTTCATGTATTATTAATCACTTCTTCTATCACTTAGTGTCACCGTGCATTCATTGACTTACTTGTTTTCAGTTTCCTGTCAGCGAGTCAGGCCAACCTTGGCCTGGGCTTTGCCTTCACCAAGGCTTCTTTGCGTAATATGGGAAGGAAGACTCACCTTCCTCTCTAGATTTGCACATTCCTGCCCAGCACTAGACTCTAGGACTATTTTGCACATTTCTGGAGGACAGTGGCTGCTTGGCCCAAGAAATTGCGCAAATCTGTCAATGGGCCAGCAGTCGTTCCCAATTGGAATTGCACATTACGCAATCCCAACAGTCAACTTCTAGAATAAACTATGCATTGCGGAGTTCCATTAGTTAGTCAGTCTCCCAAAATCTTGGACTGTGCCTTGTGCACTCTTGGCAGTCGGTCTCCCGACCTCCCAGTTGAAATTGCACAACCTTCATGACCGTTCACCCAGGTATGTTGCAAGTCATTTCTCATGTTCATTTTGGTTTTGGACTGGCAGATTACTTGCTATGAGTGTTTCCATATCTCCAGGTATCACATCTGTTCATATACCTATCAACAGTACAGGTACAATGGTTTCCAAGAGAGAAGAGACGAAGACACCATTCAGAGCATGCTTGGGGATGTAGTCAATCAAGTGTCCATGGGCTTACCTACTCATGAAGACATCCAGTTGTTCGTGGACAAGAATGACAAGCAACATCATGAACAACAGCTGAAGGAAACATACCGAATGCAGTGACTGTAGTGAATGCATCGAACACAGCGGACGCAACAAATTCAAGAGGAAGGTTGTTGGCAACATAGAGGCAAAGCAGAGTTGCAAGATCAAGCAAATCCAATGATAATGAAATCAACTTTGGAGACTCAGGCTATGAAGTGACAACGTGACATGAAGATCACGTGAAGGTAGAAGGTGGAACAAAGAAGGAGTTGCATGTGTTGAAGCAGCAACTCAGGAAGAACATGAAGCTGCACAAACAATCCAATGAGTTGCAACAGGAACAGGAATAGCAGTGGGCGCAACATGCACTCGCGGATGAAACTATTCTAGTACAAGTTAATGATCCATCCCAACAGCTGACATAGAGAAAACATGGTGAGCAATGTTTTTGATCGCATGTAAGGGATCCAACAACATGCATGTAATTGAGCGCACACATGCAATCCAACCCATTCAACACACTCACCAAGGCGAAGAGAAGAAGCAAATCCAACTGGGGTTGAACATGTACTTTGGCAAGTTGATGCACATGACCACCAACACAAACTTGAAGATCAACATGGACACTATGCATCAGTGTCTTGCCAATTCAATCGTACCCAAGAAGACCATGCGCATGTTAGCAGACGAGTTGGATGAAGGGGTCGAACCAATGCACCGGTTGCAACGAAAGAAAGAGTTCGCTTCAGCAAGATGTCACCATGAGGTGCATGCACACCATCGCGGACGACCAAGCTTGGCATCAGCTCACCAGCTTCACCATCACAAGAATGTCAAAGAGTTGGTCTCACCAAAGTAGACTGAGTGTCAATGATGTCTTGCAAGGCTTGCTCAAGCCATGTTGCCTCACATGAGTTGTTATGAAACCAGCTCAAGAAAAGATAGAAAAGATAGATCAACGCCTTATAATTCAACCTCTTCGAGGGGGCAACCTCCTTTACATTACATAAA
>APFE030755668.1:0-14795 GCA_000404065.3 Pinus taeda
TGTGTTGAATTCTTGTCTATAATAGATGTGGAAAACATAATTGTAATTATGCTATTGTGTGTATACCTGTGGTGCAATTGTGAAGGGGAATTTCCCTAGCTTGTATGCTGAATGTATTTGTGTATATGTAGGTGTGAATGTGTTCATGTGTTCTTGTGCTTGCACTTGGAAGTAATTGTGTTTAATAACTTACGACTAGAAAGTATTAGATGCTTACAATGCAAAAGTAACCTCATAACACCAATTCCCAAGTTGTAGAGCTGAGTCAGACTCTTACTCTAAATGAGATTCTTAACTATGTTATAAATAATACGGTGGTGAAATTTAATGAATTCATTGATATATTTTAGACCCAAACCATGAAAAATTAAAATAAGTGGGTTGTGAGACCCTTTTTATTAATGTACAAATTATAAGGAAGACCCTCTGTTGGCCAGAGTCGGTCATTGTATACATTGAAGTTGTTGTGCCGACATGAAAGAAACATGTGAAAGATTAAGAGAGTGTTCCTAGGGACGGGGCATGCCCAACAGTCTCCTTCGATGGACTTTAAGATTACATGTGTAGTAGCCTCATTTCCCTCCACAATGATTTTGGTGATGATGACTACAACTCCTTGCTAATAGAAAAATTCCCCGATAATCCATGGGTGGCACCAAGAAACTGTTTAAAGAGTTCGTGAAGCCTCTAGAATGGTTTGTGTATAGTAGGAGAGGTGGGATCCTCTTGAAATCTCATGCCAAGCCTCTGGTAGATATTAGATGAAGGAATTCCTATGTCGCCATGCGAGGAATTCCCTACCTGAAGGTAAGGAAGGTCCGCAGGATAGGAATCCCTCAATGTATATATCACCCAAGCTTGGAAGGGGTAACATTGTGGAACACTTTAATTTGACTCCAACAGAGTCAAAATATTGTGAAGAAGATCTAGACACTAGTTAGACCTTTGAGACCAAGCCGCGGTCAGGAAGACCAGCTCAAAGAAACTTGCATAGTGGTAGATCCGGACTCCAAGGAGAGCATAGAGATCACTGCAGAAGGCATTGTATGAGGTAGAGATAAGTCCCTTGACTGAGCCATTGTAGAATAGAAGGGAAAAAAATTCGTTGTAGCATAAGGGAGTGAAGCCCTAACCTTATAGGAAGGATTGGATAGATTTATGTCATTGCATATTAGAACCCTTGGCAAGGAGAATTCCAATTGGAGCAGCCAAATTTCTCCCTTACACAATTGGTCTGGGAAAACAAACATGGACCTTTTGTTGGGCCCATGTAGCCATATGCATGGCCTAGAGGAACATTAAAGTCCCTGTTAGCACCTAAATCCACCTTAGGCTGAAGGAAGGCAAAATTTAGGGTAACCACAAAACATGCTCAGTCTGGTAGCTAGCCCTACCAGAACAGGAGAGGGCTCTCTCCGAGTCACGCTAAGCGAATAAGTCAACGAAATGGTCTGAGATGAATTATAGTGAAATATTGATCTTAGGCTAGTAAGTAAATATGGATACAAGAAACAAATTTTTATGAATGACTGAGTTTCTGGGATGGTATGGGACCAACAGACAACAATGAGCAGAGGATGTAATACAAAAGCACAGATTACTTCGTGAGGCAAGACAGGCGAAAAGTCTAGCAATTTAGTTTGAGATAGCGCAGAATGGAGAGATTTCTTAGAAGGGTGAAAAGGGCATAAGTACATGAATCCTTTTCAACAGAAGAAAGAACACTGAACATGAAATTTTCCCACAGGCAGAGCAATAAAAATGAATTCTACCTTATCTAACTTAGAAAATTTCACTGGAAATGAATATGAAATGAACTGTGAAACATAAAGAAATACATATGAAACATAAGATACACATTTTCTACACTCACAACCACTCGAATCTCATGAAACAGAGTCACTGCCTTTCATTAATCCTCTGTCAAAATATACAATGAAGAAACAAAGTTTCTTTCCCATAGTCTCCCAGAAATTACAAGCCAACCAACCTTTTGCAAATGGTTTGCATACAATAAATAGAACATGCCATGAGGAGATAGAACAACCAAGGGTTGGGGAGTTTCTCGAATCATTACAAAATGGAGATGGAAAGCCAACCATTAGATATAGGTGCAACGTTACAAAAATGACAAATGGCTTTGGGTGACCGTTTTCCTTCCTTTGCCACTTGGATAGAAGCCAAAATCTTTAAAATTTGCCTTAGTTGATGAAAAAAGTGAAGTGTAGATGAGCGGGCCCACTTGGAGAAAGTCGTGAATCAAAATATCGCAAAATGGAGGTGAATTTGGCCTTTTTCCCTATATGCGCCGCGCCACTTTCTATATGCACCGCGCCACTTTGGAGGCTGTTTTGAGGCACCTACATAGGAGTCCAAAATGTGCCCAAGTGTGCTTGTGTGAAAGCCTATCCTATCTACTTTCCAACCCAAGTGGAATTTCTGAATTTGGTGCTTATTTTCCCCTCCAAATCTTCATTCTCCCAAGACTGCTTCCTGTGTGTCAAAATAGGGGCAGAGAGGTCATTTTTTGGGTGTTTTTGACCTCCTGGAGACTCAAATCATTCCCAAATTTCTTGTCCAAGCACCAGTATTCATGATTTTGCATGTTGAATCCAAAAATGCAAGCCATTTTTCATTTGGAGCTCCCAATCCTAAGCGCCGCGCCAGTGGCACGGCGCACAGGGAGAAAAAACTTGTGTTTTGACCAAAATTTTGCCATGTGACCAAAATTGCCCCAAATTTCTTGAAATTTTGGCTGGAGGTTCTCTAAGAGGAACTATGCTGGGCTACAAAGGCTTCAGCCAAGATTCAAAGCCGATCTTGCTCTTTTTGCCTCTTTTGCCTCTTTGTTGCTTTGCTCAATTTTGCCTTCAAGCTCCTTATTCGAGCCTTCGCACTCATGTTCCGTGCCCTGTAATGATAAAACATCTGCCTCAGTATGGTTTTGTCTCTTTCAGCCTTCTCCAGAAGTCTCTCAAGGTGGATGTTGATCCGCTCTAGCCAGGACTCATGGTCATTGTTAATCTCTTGCTCCAAGGTAGTGAGCTCGATCCTCCTTTGTTGGGCAGCTTGTCAATTCTCATGGATGCTTTGCAGCTCCATGATCTCATGCTAGTCCTCAAGATGCTTGTTCCTCTGCTCTAGATACCTGATGATCCATTTGGCCCTCTCCAGATTGAGTAACAAGTCTTGGATCTCCGTGTTCTAGTCCTGGATGGTCATCCTAAGTCTGGCACTCTCCACATCTACATCATCATCTTGAATGAGGATGAAGTCGGCCTCCTATTCACCTAATGGCCTCTTGCCCTTGTCCTATACTTATGTAGTCGATGCCGGAAGCGAGGCCCCTTCCACCCTGGGTGGAGATAACACTCGTTTTGCTGCTGCAAACAAGTTCCTACTACCTCTATCATATGTAACGAATAATGGCATAGTAGTGGTCTCATGGCGCTCATATTGATGAGAAGGACCACCTATCTCATGCTCTGCCTCTGCTGAAGAGGTCACGGGAGATGAAGTCCTCCCAAGAAATACCCTGCAATCCCAACTGATGATCGACTGAGATCCGCATAAGAGCAAAGTGATAAACGCTGTTAAGTTGCTGCTGAGGGGTCTTATGCTGCATGAAGGTGTTCATCCTCTCTATGTTCCTGCATATGAAAAATGGGAGGTTCATCATCCACACCCTGGTAAAGTGCATGAGAAACCTGATGTGATAGGCATATAGTCGAGAGAACCTCCCCTCACAGCTGAAGTATTTCATGATCAATTTCATGAGTGGAGCATACTCATCTTTCAAATATCTAAATGGAAAGACTCTTGTGAGCTGCCTCAAGAGTCTGGCCTTAATGTAAGGCTCATAGTGTTGCCTATCCACCTTCTTTTTCTTATGCCACTCTTCTCCAACATTTGGTATGCCTGTTGCCACTTAGATAGTTTCGGGTGTCAATTTGAAGGTGACCTTGGCCAAGATAGACTGACCTCCATGTAGGTGAAGCACAAAAAGACGGGCCAATTCATGATGAACTCTAACATTAGCCACCCTTTGACAAAATTCAAAACATGATAGGCGCTGGAAGCATGACATGGCAAGAGGGCAGGCCTGCCATTTAATGAGGGTAGTTGGCTCATCCCTAACATGTTTGCCACTCTTGTGATGTCTCCTGGGAGCCTGTTCTTCCAAGGATGAGTCACTTTGTGTCTCCATCTCAGACTCTGATGAATGATCTGATGCCATGACTGCTATGTGTACTATACTTAGGCTGCCCTTTGATGATGGTGTGAAGCTGGGTGCTTTTGTGATATCTACCACCAAGGGGAACAATGAAAAAGGGAGTATTAGGAAGGGAGTAATATGATGGGAATAGGGGGTATGGGGAGAAGTTTGTTTAGGGATATGTAGGGGGTTTGGTATTTGATAGGGTAGGGCTTTGGGGTTTTGATAAGGTAGGGTTTTTGGGTGTTATGTTGACCAAAGAGTGGAGGGATAGGGGATAGGGTTTGGTAGTGTTTTAGGTTAGGGATAATAGGAAAAATAAGAAAGGGAGGATAGGGAAAAATGGCAAGCAAGGGAAAAATGAGGGGTGAAAATGGAACCTTGGCCTCAATACCACAATTATACAACCCTAGCAACAATGGCTTTTGGTGTTTTCTTGTGGTTGGTTTTATGAGTTTTGTTGCAATTAAACATAGCCATAAACCACCATATCATTCATAAACTTTGATGAGCAAGCCATGACATAGAGCCTATGTGTCAATTTGAGGGGCTTCACAAGCAATTTGAGGAAATTTGGCACGATTTCGGCCCTTTGTGGGTGTGCGCCGTGCGCCAAACCCAGTGCGCCGCGCCCTGGGTGTGCGCCGCGTGCGTTGAAAGTTTGCACTGAGGGGTGGATCTGTGTGCGCTGCGCGCGTTGAAAGTTTGCACTGAGGGGTGGCTCTGTGTGCGCCGTGCCCTCTGTGTGCGCCGCATCCCTGTGTGTATGCGCCGTGCCCTGGAAACTGCCTCCTACTTTGCTCCAAACACACACGATGCACTCTCAAACACTTTGTAATGTTTCCCTATGCACTTGATTTGCACAATGACTTTGATTTTGGTGGAAACTTGTATATAAAGGCTTTGAAGTCATGGGATTAGTCTTTTCTTCTTCAAAAACCCATTTTGCTAATGTTGTGTTTTAACACTTTTTCATTGACTTAAAGCAACATTGGTTTTCACTTTTCCCTTTGAAATTTTAGCTCAAATGATGAAATTTTCGGCACTCTTTACAGGGATTGCATGACAGGGCATTTGGTCACGGAAACTAGGACTGCACATGAAGAAATCAACTGATGACTTTTTTGCAAATTTTATCACAAATGGCACTATTTGACTTTTCTTCAAAACAAAGTTTTGAAGAAGAGTCGAAGTCTATCAACATGACGATGAAACTCTCTAAATCATAACTTTGTAAGGGCCTCACTCTGGCCTGCATGGCTTTATTGGACATGTTTAAAGACCAAATTGATTAATCCCTAGACCTAATGATCGAAAATGACTTTTGTCCATTAAAGGACCAGACCTTGATTGCCATGGACTTTAATGATTATTGACAAAAGACCTAAGCCAACAGGAGCCAGACATGAGGGGAAATGACTAGCATGACCTTTTCCGTCAGATTATGGAATGCCCCTCGCAGAATGCAGCTGAGTGAATGGAGCGAGACACCTAAAAATGAAATGCAGAAAGAGTTTTGATATCTGACGGAGGACTGACAAGACCGACTCTAACATTGGCTCCAATGGGGGATGGTAGCTCCTTGGAGGTGCCAAGAACAATAGATCTCTGGAAGAGCTAGATAGTTCCTTTTGTCCATTGGGCTATGGAGTCATTATTTTGACAAACCGCACAAGACTCTGACTCATTTATTGACTGAAACATGACTCAGACCGACTTAATTATGGAACCAACATGACTGAAAAACTGACTCAATGGAAAATGAAATGACTCATGACTGACTTAACTAAAACAAGAACTTACAAAACTTGTTTTTTAATGGCAGCAGTCCATCAAGATTCGAGGGTTTCAAATCATGATGACAGCCACCTGCGTACTAATGCAATATGTACAATCATGTGTAATGTGTCTTCCAATGTAACCAATCAAGTATATGCCTCATTGATTGATTCTCCTAATCAAATCTTCTGGTCAACAACAAATACTGGTAACTGAGCTTCCAAAAACATAGTTGACCATGATCTCCTTCATCACTGAATACCGCAATAATCACCTTCGCTGCTGACTGCAACAAATCTGCCATTGGATCCTGAAAAACATGAAGATTGACCTCTTGTTGGAAAAATAAGGTATCTTTTTCTCTTGATTCTAGTTTTTCTTCATAAATAAGAGTATGTTCTGGGCCTTCAAAAAATTCTGAACAAGTGGATGAACAAATCTCCTTTTCAAAGAACATTTCAAAACATGATACATATGAGGAGGAATCTGAAAGGGAATCTTGAATGGTCTGATTTTCTGTAGTTTGAATACACCGTAGGTCATCTTCATATGATATGACAGCGAGATTATCATGTTCCTCATTACTTTCATCAATCAAGAGAAAAGAAACTTCAGATGATTCTTGAAACCCAACAGTATCATTTCTATCATCTACCATAAATTCATTCAAAGGAACATTTTCACTTACTAAAGCGAAGAACTCATCTTGTTGTTCATGAAATGATTGGATTTCCTCTTCATGAAGAATGTGTCCTGATGACATGAGAAAATTTGGATCCAAAACTTCGTCTTCTTCATCCCAGATGATTTTAGTAGAATAGTTCTCTTTCATGGGACTTAGTACAAGGTTTTCTTGGTCATCACAATCTGAGTCTGAATCTGAAATGGGTGACTTGACATTATCACATTCTGGAATTAGAATTGGACTTCCTTGCATGTTGTCTTCTTCTATGGACAGATCTGAATCAACACTTTTTCTTTCATCACTTTCAGCCATATGGAACTCTTCAACCTGCTGATCTATTTCATGTAATTCATGTTGACTGTCAAGATGCAAAATTCCTTCATTTTCCCCCGTACAAAGATCTTGATTCTGTTGCAAAGTTTCCTGAGCATCTTGATGGGACTCCTCTAGTTTCTCTTCATGTTGCTGAAATGGATTCTCGTACAAGGCTTCCATGATATCATCATTCATAAAATTATCATCCTCATAGTATTTTTCAAGGCTTTCAATAAAAGTAGAAGCATGTTTGCAACCGTCATGAAATAGATTTAATGATGGATAAGAGTCTTTATATCTTTCAATGAACAGGGCATGAAAATCCTTTAGACAGTAAATACAAGCAGTGGGCAAATTTTCATACCAAGATTGGGCTTCACCTTCCAGAGTGGCCAGGAATATCTTCATCAGGCAATCTTCAGGAAAATCAACTATCAACTTGCGAATATGCATGTGAAATCTAACTATATGTAAAGCAGCATCCTTCCTACCATCATCTTTAAACGTATGCAAATTCCTTGACCAATCTACTTTCGGAATCTTATTTGGAAATCCTGGAATGTGATCTTGGCTCATGGGAGCATATCTTCTTGCAATCCGATCCATTTTAAAAAATCTCAAAGCTACTGATCCCTCTGTAGTAGAGTCACCATGAAGCACGGTTGCTGGATTCTTCAGTGAAAGGAGTCACCAAGTGAATGGTTTCAACCATCTTCTTATGTCTGATCGTTGTTCATCATCAACCATCAGATTTGAGCTTGATAGATGTACTGGGGCAAAACAATCTTCAAGCAAACCATTTTCTCCCCAGTATGGTCGCCACTATGTTAGCACCTAAATCCGCCTTAGGCTGAAGGAAGGCAAAATTCAGGGTAACCACAAACCATGCTCAGTCTAGTAGCTAGCCATACCAGAACAAGAGAGGGCTCTCTCCGAGTCACGCTCATCGAATAAGTAAACAAAATGGTCTGAGATGACTTACAGTGAAATATTGATCTTAGGCTAGTAAGTAAATATGGATACAAGAAACAAATTTTTATGAATGACTGAGTTTCTGGGATGGTATGGGACCAACAGACAACAATGAGCAGAGGATGTAATACAAAAGCACAGATTAATTCATGAGGAAAGACAGGCGGAAAGTCTAGCAATTTAGTTTGAGATAGCGCGGAATGGAGAGATTGCTTAGGAGGGTGAAAAGGGCATAAGTACATGAATCCTTTTCAATAGAAGAAAGAACACTGAACATGAAATTTTCCCACAGGCAGAGCAATAAAAATGAATTCTACCTTATCTAACTTAGAAAATTTCACTGGAAATGAATATGAAATGAACTGTGAAACATAACGAAAATACATATGAAACATTAGAAGACACATTTGCTACACTCACAACCACATGAATCTCATGAAACAGAGCCGCTGCCTTTCATTAATCCTCTGTCAAAATATACAATGAAGAAACAAAGTTTCTTTCCCATAGTCTCCCAGAAATTACAAGCCAACCAACCTTTTGCAAATGGTTTGCATACAATAAATAGAACATGCCATGAGGAGATAGGACGACCAAGGGTTGGGGAGTTTCTTGAATCATTACAAAATGGAGATGGAAAGCCAACCATTAGCTACAGGTGCAGCGTTACAAAAATGACAAATGGATTTGGGTGATCGTTTGCCTTCCTTTGCCACTTGGATAGAAGCCAAACTCTTTAAACTTTTCCTTAGTTTCCGAAACAAGTGAAGTGTAGATGAGCAGGCCCACTTGGAGAAAGTCGCGAATCGAAATTTCGCGAAATGAAGGTGAATTTGGCCTTTTTCCCTATATGCGCCATGCCACTTTGGAGGCTATTTTGAGGCACCTGCAAGAGTCCAAAATGTTCCAAAGTGTGCTTGTTGGAAATCCTATACTCTCTACTTTCCAACCCAAGTGGAATTTCTGAATTTGGTGCTCATTTGCCCCTCCAAATCTTCATTCTCCCAAGACTGCTTCCTGTGTGTCAAAATAGGGGTAGAGAGGTCATTTTTTGGGTGTTTTTGTCCTCCTAGAGACCCAAATCATTCAAATTTCTTGTCCAAGCACTAGTAGTCGTGATTTTGCATGCTGAATCCAAAAATGCAAGCCATTTGTCATTTGGAGCTCCCAATCCTAAGCGTCACGCCAGTGGCGCGACACACAAGGAGAAAAAACCTATGTTTTGACCAAAATTTTGCCATGTGACCAAAATTGCCCCAAATTTCTTGAAATTTGGGCTAGAGGTTCTCTAACAGGCACTATGCTAGGCCACAGAGGCTTCAGCCAAGGTTCGAGGCTGATATTGCTCTTTTTGCCTCTTTTGCCTCTTTGTTACTTTGCTCAATTTTGCCTTCAAGCTCCTTATCAGAGCCTTCGCACTCATGTTCCGTGCCCTGTAATGATAAACCATCTGCCTCAGTATGGTTTTGTCTCTGTCGGCCTTCTCCAGTAGTCTCTCAAAGTGGATGTTGATCCGCTCTAGCTAGGACTCATGGTCATTGTTAATCTCTTGCTCCAAGGTAGTGAGCTCGATCCTCCTTTGCTGGGCAGCTTGTCGATTCTCACGGATGCTTTGTAGCTCCGTGATCTCATGCTGGTCCTCAAGCTACTTGTTCCTCTACTCCAGATACCTGATGATCCATTTGGCCCTCTCCAGATTGAGTGACAAGTCTTGGATCTCTGTGTTCTGCTCCTGGATGGTCATCCTAAGTTTGGCACTCTCCACATCTGCATCATCATCCTGAATGAGGATGAAGTCAGCCTCTTGTTCACCTGATGGCCCCTCGTCATGCATGGGCCTCTTGCCCTTGTCCTGTACCTGTGTAGTCGATGCCGGAAGTGAGGCCCCTTCCACCCTGGGTGGAGATAACACTCTCTTTGCTGCTACAAACAAGTGCCTACTTCCTCTTTGATATGTAACGAATACTGGCATAGTAGTGGTCTCATGGCGCTCATACTGATGAGAAGGACCACCTATCTCATGCTCTGCCTCTGACAGTACGTGTGAAGTGTTGAAGAGGTCACAGGAGATGAAGTCCTCCCAAGCAATACCCTGCAATCCCAACTGATGATCCTCCAAGATCCAGATAAGAGCAAAGTGATCAACGCTGTTAAGTTGCTGCTGAGGGGTCTTATGCTGCATGAAGGTGTTCATCCTCTCTATGTTCCTGCATATGAAAAATGGGAGGTTCATCATCCACACCTTGGTAAAGTTCATGAGCAACCTGATGTGATAGGCAGATAGTCGAGAGAACCTCCCCTCACAGCTGAAGTATTTCATGATCAATTTCATGAGTGGAGCATACTCATATTTCAAATATCTGAATGGAAAGATTCTTGTGAGCTGCCTCAAGAATCCAGCCTTAATGTAAGGCTCATAGTGTTGCCTATCCACCTTCTTTTTCTTATGCCACTGTTCTCCAACATTTAGTATGCCTGTTGCCACTGAGATAGTTTTAGGTGTCAATGTGAAGGTGACCCCGGCCAAGATAGACTGACCTCCATGTAGGTGAAGCAAAAAAAGATGGGCCAACTCATGATGAACTCTAACATTAGCCACCCTTTGACAAAATTCAAAACATGATAGGTGCTGGAAGCATGACATGGCAAGAGGGCAGGCTTGCCATTCAATGAGGGTAGTTGGCTCATCCCTAACATGTTTGCCACTCTTGTGATGTCTCCTGGGAGCCTGTTCTTCCGAGGATGAGTCACTTTGTGTCTCCATCTCATACTCTGATGAATGCTATGATGCCATGACTGCTGTGTGTACTGTACTTAGGTTGCCCTTTGATGATGGTGTGAAGCTGGGTGCTTTTGTGATATCTACTACCAAGGGGAACAATGAGAAAGGGAGTATTAGGAAGGGAGTAATATGATGGGAATAGGGGTTATGGGGAGAAGTTTGTTTAGGGATATGTAGGGGGTTTGGTATTTGATAGGGTAGGGTTTTGGGGTTTTGATAAGGTAGGGTTTTTGGGTGTTATGTTGACCAACGCGTGGAGGGATAGGGGATAGGGTTTGGTAGTGTTTTAGGTTAGGGATAATAGGAAAAATAAGAAAGGGAGGATAGGGAAAAATGGAAAGCAAGGGAAAAATGAGGGGTAAAAATGGAACCTTGGCCTCAATACCACAATTATGCAACCCTAGCAATAATGGCTTTTGGTTTTTTCTTGTGGTTGGTTTTATGAGTTTGGTTGCAATTAAACATAGCCATAAACCACCATATAATTCATAAACTTTGATGAGCAAGCCATGACATAGAGCCTACTTGTCAATTTGAGGGGCTTCACAAGCAATTTGAGGAAATTTGGCACGATTTCGGCCCTTTGTGGGTGTGCACCGTGCGCCAAACCCAGTGCGCCACACCCTGGGTGTGCGACGCGCCCGTTGAAAGTTTGCACTCAGGGGTGGCTTTGTGTGCGCTGCGCCCTCTGTTTGTGCTGCGCCCCTGTGTGTATACACCGTGCCCTGGAAACTGCCTCCTACTTTGCTCCAAACACGCACGATGCACTCTCAAAAACTTTGCAATGTTTCCCTATGCACTTGATTTTCACAATGACTTTGATTTTGGTGGAAACTTGTATATAAAGGCTTTGAAGTCATGGGTTTAATTTTTTCCTCTTCAAAAACCCATTTTGCTAATGTTGTGTTTTGACACTTTTTCACTGACTTAAAGCAACACTAATTTTCACTTTTCCCTTTGAAATTTTAGCTCAAATGATGAAATTTTCAGCACTCTTTGCAGGGATTGCATGACAGGGAATTTGGTCATGGAAACCAGGACTGCACCTTAAGAAATCAACGGATGACTTTTTTGCAAATTTTATCACAAATGAAACTATTTGACTTTTCTTCAAAATAGAGTTTTGAAGAAGAGTCGAAGTCTATCAACATGACGATAAAACTCTCTGGATCATAACTTTGTAAGGGCCTCACTCTGGCCTGCATGGCTTTATTGGACATGTTTAAAGACCAAATTGATTAATCCCTAGACCTAATGATCAAAAATGACTTTTGTCCATTAAAGGACCAGACCTTGACTGTCATGGACTTTAGTGATTATTGACAAAAGACCTAAGCGAGCAGGAGCCAGACATGAGGGGAAATGACTAGCATGACCTTTTCCATCAGATTATGGCATGCCCCTAGCGGAATGGAGCTGAGTGAATGGAGCGAGACACCTAAAAATGAAATGCAGAAAGAGTTTTGATCTCTGACGGAGGACTGACAAGACCGACTCTAACAGTCCCAGTGGTCAGAGTTTAGGACCGATGCCTCTGTTGTAACAATAGGAGAGTGATGTCGAACCCGACTAGTCAGAGGTTGGGATGTGTGCTAGCAATAAGGGAGTGTGGCTGATATGCTGACCCGACGTGGTTGGAGTTCAGGGGTTGGGCACTTAGGGGGAAGGAAAGCCCCGAAATCTTAAGGTGGGATGACCGAGACTCAGTCAGAGGTCAAGAGGTTGGGAAGTCGGGATGTGAGGTGACATTGTGAGTAGAGAAATGTATATGTACAAACCATCTTGCTCACCTATTTGTTGGGTGAACCCATGGTGGAAGGCCATGGGGTAGTAGGAGATAAGTGACCATTGTTCCCTGTGCAAAAGAAAGGAAAGGACGGAAATATAAAAGTGAGTTAAAAAAAAATGGGGTTTGAGCCTTGTAATTTTGTTTCCATGGCCAGACAATGGGGACTAGATTTTCCAGTGACGAATCCCTTAGTCTAGGTGGGAAAAGGGGGTATTTTATAGATAGTTCACTATGAAATCCATGCTAATATTCAATGTGCAACACTATTTGAAAATGTCTCTCACTCCTATTTGCAAGTGTACCATCATCATAGTGAATTTTCTCAACTGCCACTTTTGTGTGCTTTTGCTTTCATAAGTGTCGCTTTCATTTTTGCGATTTCCATTTTTTATTGCTTTCACTTCCGCAAGTGTCACTTTTTGTTTCTTTAGATTTTACATGTGTCACTTTCACTTCCTTTAGTTCATTTATTCTTACTGTTGCAAGTGTCCCTTTTGATTGTTTTCTCTCCTGTATGTGTTGCACTTTGGCACACCACTAGAGGTAGCTCTAGCACTCTCTTCTACATTCACTAATATTATATATCATAAAAATATGTTCTAAACACTCTCCAATGGCTTAACACACTTTCTAGTTGCAATCAAAACTTGTGTCTCAATTTGTGTCTAAGTGTCGCAAAGCTACATTTCAACTATCACACAAAATAAGTGTTGCTTTGCTGTCATTTTAAGGTATGCATGTTGATTTTCAGTATTGTGTATTCTTTTGTCTTGTGTTGATGTTATACAAGTATGAGATCATTATTTCAAGACTTTTTTGCAAGTATTGTTCTCTTTTGTCCCACTGATCCCACACTTTGTCATTTTTGGAGATTTTACTATCTTTGCAACTTTCTAACTTTTCTCCCTCCTATAACTTCATACTACACATTTTAAGTCACAACGAAGCATCCTCTATCTCTTGGAACTACGCATTGTACAATCCTAGAGGAAAACCTCCTCCACATTCACATTGAACAAAATTGAAGTCTAAACCATCACTCTAGCTGCTTAACCTTTCCAACTGCATAGTTCATGATTCCTCCTACCCTGGATTGTGCATTGCATAATTGGAGTGGACAACAAGGTCATGTTTATGTCATTGTCATGCCCAACTACGTAGTCCCTTAAGATTTGTCTTCAACTATTGTGCTTTTCATAGTTACAATGTGTAACCTTGCCTTCCTGCCTCCCTAACCTTCTCAATTTCGTAATCCCATTACTCTTCCTAGCTTAAATTATGCATTGCATAGTTCTAGTGGACAATGGAGGCTCCTCTGGATCACTACTGAAGAGAACTACACAATACCTTGAGCTAGCCTCTCCCTCACTACACATTGTCCAATTATAGTCAATAATCCTCCAACCATTATCTTTTAGACTTTCCCACTTCACAAAAGACGTATCATGTCCTTCGTTTATTTCACATTATGCAGTTCTAGTAAGAAATGAGGCACCCCTGGACCCTTGCAACAAATAAATGTGCAATTCCTTCTCTCTCTCTCTCTCTCTTGGGCATCTTCAAGTCTCAAGCCTCTAATCACTATCTCTGACACTTCACACACATGCTTTCCCCTTCCTCTTTCCCTTGCACAATACACATTTCTAGTGCATAGTTTCCCACTTCCTACCTCCTATAACTGTGCAATACACCCAAGGAAGGCCTCTCCCTCTCAAACCTTGCATAGACCCATCACAATCAACATCTTCCATGATAAAGCAGAGGTAGAATAGACGATTTCCATAATGATATTGGCTTGTCATAAGTGGACTTTATTTCTATATATTATCATCTTAACATGACAGGGTGATGCTTAAGGGAAGTCATCAAGGAGAGGCTACAAGAGAGCACTTGTGAAGAAGGAGCATAAGGAAGAACCATCATGAAGGACATAAAGGAATCTTGGACCATTAAAAAGTGATGATAGTTCATGTTGACTTGGAAGGTTCCAACACTCATCTAGACCCTTTGGAGGGTGAAGATCAAGAATAAGCAAAGATCCATCATGAAAAAATCAAAGTCATAGAAACAAGGAGAAGAGCTTGGCATT
Organism: Pinus taeda; assembly: GCA_000404065.3. Lineage (NCBI taxonomy): Eukaryota > Viridiplantae > Streptophyta > Pinopsida > Pinales > Pinaceae > Pinus > Pinus taeda. Next base: position 14,628 of record APFE030755668.1, read on the forward strand.
GATGGAATGAAGTGTTATGAAACCAGCTCAAGAAAAGATAGAAAAGATAGATCAACACCTTAGAATTCAGCCTCTTCGAGGGGGAAATCTCCTTTACATTACATAAATGAACAATTCTTGGACAATTCAAATGACAAAACCTCCTTTCTATATATAGGAGTCTAAGGA